>PVLD010005764.1:0-108178 GCA_004027595.1 Dinomys branickii
GGCAAGTAATCAAGTTCTTTAAATGCAACATTGGATTAGATGCCCTCTGTGAGGCCAGTTTCATGATTCTCCCTCCTTTTACAGTAAAAAACTGAGGCTGAGAGAAGTCACTCAGGTAGGAAGAAGCAGGGCAGGGAGATCTGCATGTAGCTCTGCCTCTACATCTCAGCTCTAGACCAATGCACTCAACTGTTAAATGGGGATCTGGAAGCTCACTGAACTGGAGTCAGGAATTCTGGGCTCTGGTTCCACTCTACCACTGAAGAGGGCACATGTGGACCTCAGACATATCACTTAACATCTCAGGTCTTAGCTCTCAGATTACACGAGGGTCTGCTTTCCCTACTTCATATGTCAAAAAGAAAAAGTTGTTTCATTTTTAGGAAATCTTATTTGTCACCTCTAGGCACTAGTGACTAGAATAATTAGGAATGTGCTATTCAACTTTAGCCATATTAAGGCTGTTATTGGGGGGAGGGGTCCCAGTTACTTTTCTCTTGCTGCTGAGACAAAATATCTGACACCCAAAATTAAGGAAGGAAAGATTTATTTAGCTTACGGTTTGTGGAGGTTTCAGTCCGTATTTGGCTGGCTCCAAGGCAGAGTGGCACAGGGCAGAGGGCAACAGTTCATGGAGGTGGAAGACAGAAAAGCAACAAGAGCAAAAAAGGAGGAGCAGTGGCAAGCAGCCTCCTTCCCTCCCTTACACTGTATGCAAACTACCTGTCCCTGGGCAGGTGTAGCACCCACATCCATAATTCTAACACTGAACCATGAATCAATCATAAACTCTAGAAGCCTGCCCCATGCCTGCATGAGGCTTTGGGGGAGACACCCAGACACAAATCATACATGGGGGAAATATAATCTGCTTTACCAAGTACTACCAATAATCACATTATAACAAAGATCAGACTAACTCTGTTCAGGGGGAAAAAGGAAAATAACTGCTATCTTACTGTTCTCCTTCCAACTATAAGTACATTTTTAATTGGGAATGTTCTTAATTCAGCAGGTACAGATTGAAACATACTCCAGGAACAGCTAGATGAAGTTGGTAGGACTGGCCCTTGTAACAGTGACAAGCAGCATGTAATGACTCCCTATGTCTACTATACGTCATGGCAGAACATATTATAGTACAGTCAAGGATCTGCCAGCTTTTCAAAACATCCAGGTTGCTGCTGCTTTTCATCTTTTAAATCTAACTGGATAGGCCCAAAAGAGAAAAGGGAGACAAAGTTCTGTCAACAGAGCAGAAGCCCTCAAGTTTAGGCCCTGGAGATGTTTCCAGGCTTTCTCCTCTCCCAATAAAAGACTATACACAGAAAGGCTTTGTTGTTTTTCTTTGTTTAAATATGACATTGCATTATTTTAAGATGTGAATTCCAAGTTAAGAACCGACATTATGTGAGCCAAACAAAATATATTTGCAGGCCAAATAAGTTCTAAGGGTGCCCATTATCAACTTGACTCAAAATATATTGGGATTAAAAAGTTCTTGCCTGCTAGTAAAATAATCTAGTAAAATAATACACACTGTTTTAAAATGTATATTTCAATGCATAGATATTCACCAAAATGTACCCAAATGTTTTAACAATCTTTGGTATCAGAATCTGAAGACTCTCTATCTAAAAGAACCCAATTCTTTTTCTTGATGGTATTATTTAATCCCAGGCCTCAAAATTCTACAAATAAATTTAGATTATAAGTGCTGAGAAGAAGAAAAATAATAAGAACAACGACAATAATAACACAACTAAAATAACATATTTAGCTTTAAATCATGGTAAACTATAGCTAGGCAGGTAGGAAAATGTATTTTACCTTAGGTTCATTTGAGTCTTCTATCTAAAAGTGTAAGGAAGAAAGAAATACATAACATAATCTGAAATAATTTATCTTTGGCTAAACTTTTCCAAATGAAGCGTTCTTGTCAGGAAAGCACATTTTAGAGCCCAGAGTCCTCTAAGCTCCACAGTGATCCTGGATAAGATTATAGAAGGCATTACGAAACAGAACAGGGCTGCAGGCCAATGCACATCCACTCAACCATGTCTCTTACTCCAACAAGCTGTTAAAATGGAGAAGCAAGGGTCAAAAGCAGATAAAATGTGTCTTGTCTTGGTTTGAATGAAATCTTTTTAAATCCCAATGAGATATTTACAAACAAATGAAGAAATATAGGTTATATAAACAGCATGAAGGAATTCCTTCCACTATATGATCAACTTTATGCACAGATAGACATGACACAGCTCTGCTGTCCTTGTCATTTTCATCAGTGAATTAACTGGATGAAGGAAGACAAAAGAATCACATTCATCATTCTGTGGATAAAAAATGGGCAAAATATCAAATATACTCTATGTAATAATGAAGGTTAATAAATTAACCTAATAAATTAATCCAATAAAATAAAGTTAGCATATGTAATTTCAGCCTCCAAAATAAAATGATGACAATGATAACAGAAAGTAAGCAGATCCAAATTGGAAAAGATATAATTTACATCCTCACTTAGGACCACGTGAACATTCAGTTACCTAAGGTATGGTCAATAAATCCGTGTTTGAGAGCTTTGAAAATGTGGAATACTTTCTCACTATTCAAGCATAATCCAAAGCTCTATAGAAAGGACATGGCTGAACAGGCGTAAGAGACACTTCTGGTCATTACTACCATTTTTGCCCCTGCTTGAACTTTTTAAGGGAAATCAGGGAAACTTCTAGAGTCTGGCCTCACCGGCCCTCTTCCTTCAGCCAGCTCTTACTGCAGTGCTCCTAACTAGATTTAAGATGCAAGTCCTTCTGGGGCAATGTCTACCTCACATCTTTGAAATTGTCCACAGCTCTCTACAGCCTTCAGGAAAAGGTCTTAATTTAAAGCATGAGCCCTTCACTGTTTCACACCAGCCTAATTCTCCAGTTCCATCTCTGCCCACCTCTTCCCACTACCCCTGGGCCTGCTTCCCACAACACGCCTGGCCCTCAGTTTTCTTCTGTCACGACCCTGTCACATGCGAAGCCTGTCCCACCCCCAAGGTTTCTGCACTTGTCATTCACAGGCTCTCCGGGTGGGGGCCGGGGTCCTACACATCATCCGCTCTTAATCAGCACTCACTTCCTCAGAAAGACCTTTCCCAGTCACCCTAGAAAGGACCATCGCTGCTGGCATCCCCTGATGTCCACAGCACAGCCCATACAGCCCTCATTTCCACCACAGTGCCATCTCACTTCTTCCAGGGTTTCAGCCCTGGGTGGGGAAATCACAGGATTTCTGGGGTTCCGGGCTTCCCTTCCCTGGGAGCAGGTAAGCTCCATGAGAGCACAGACCACCTCTCTCCATCAGCACTGAACTGCACCCAGCAGCAGCTAGATTAAACTGCCTGGCACATGAGGTATGCAGGAAATAGTTGTTGAATAAATGGTTGAATTTATCCAATTACACATTAGAACAAGATGATTAGCTTAATTTTTTAAAATTGCGTTACAAAAACTATATATGTACACTCCAACCATGATTTAGCAAATTTGGAAAGCAAATATATATATGCATATGCATAGAAATTAATTTAGAAAAATAATTCCACTGGAATGTTGGAGTTACTGCTGAATGTTGAGACTAAAAATATTTTTGAAATTTTACTTATATTTCCCAAACTTTCTAAATTTTTATAAGGACAGTATTTTTACCTTTATAAATTTAAAAACATATTTCTACTTTTAAACTATAACAATTCAGTATAAAAATAAGCCACAAGGAAATAACAGCTAACAAAATGAACAAATACTTTCTTTCCTCAGTCAAATAAATATAGAACAAAATGATATGAACTATATAAAAAAATCTCGAAAGCAATGTTTTGATTTAGTAAACCCATCATAAAGAATGTGAATCTTACCAGGTGCTATGTTTGTAACATGGTTTAACTGTGTCACCCAAGGGGCCACTGTGATGGCAGGCTTGGTCTGCAGAATGGCTGTATTGGGATGCAGGACCTTTAAGGGGTCTTTAGGTTAGAGCTAAGTTCCAAGGTTACTAGAAGCACGTCCCCAGCAGGCACTGTGGGGTCCCAGTTGCTCTAACTTCCTGTTTGGTGACACAATTCCACATACACACACCTCTGCCATGACAAGATGTAGCAGAGGGGGGCACCTCACCAGAACTGAGCCAGTGCCAGCACCATGTCTCAAACCTATAAAACTGTGAATTGAATACACTTCCTCATGAGTAGCCAGGTATTTCATTACAGTGACAAACTGCTAAAATACTGAAGGAAAAACAACAGGTTTATGCCCAAATGCTATGGCTTTAATTATGAATTTTAAAAGTTGAAAATAATCTAAGTGTTAAATTATAATTCATTCATAGAAGAGAATGTTACACAGGTATCAGTACACACTAAAGAATGTTTAGTAACATGGGGAAGTATTTCATAAAATGTTAAGTGACAAAGTGGAGACTAAAATTGAATATTCAGCATGACCTCAACTATGTGAAAAGAAAAAGTGAGGGAAAATATGGGTAAGGAAATGTGATATACCACCATTTATAACTAGTAATTTGCAGGCCATGCCCCTGAAAATGCTTTGTTTGAAACATGTTTAACAACAACAAAAGTTGAATCATACTGATTATACGCCAATATTATAAAATAGAGCATTTAAATATCAAAATACAGAAGCTCCAGAAATACTCATCCTATACCCACAAGGCAACAACCTGTTGTTCTAGAGTCTTCCTTCTTCTCACTTCTTACTGGTTGCTTTTATCAGCTAGCTTCCACCACCGTAACAAAATCCTGAGGCATCAACTTAAAAAGAGAACATACTCATTCTAGCCCATATTCCTGGAGGTTCCACTCGGTGATCTATTCACCCCTTTGCGCTGGGTCCGTGGAGAAGCAGCACATCTAGTGAGAACAGATGTCAGAGCAAAACTCTCACCTCATCGCCAGAAGCAAAAGGGAGAGGGGAGCAGAGACCGCAATCCCCTTCAAAGCTCGCTCCTATGACCTCGCACTTGGCTCTACTTCTTGAATGTTCTACCACTTCTCAAAGTGCCACCCTGGGGACCAACTCTTGCACAGGGAACTGTGGGAGCCACTCAAACTCTAAACCACTGTATAGCATTCCCCAACACTGAGACTTTTCAACTGCCATTTACCTGAAGTGTTACTGTTGCTTATCTTGCTACTGAGGTAGGAAACGTTTTAATGGCTCACTTGTATCAAAAGTATAAAAGACACATGGATCCTCTTCAGAAATTTGCATGATGTACACTGACCCAGAAGCATTTTGGATTCTAGTAGTACAGCAATGGTCTGCATGAGTATGGCGTTTACTGACTATGTGTAAGGGGGCTGAAAGGTTCTAAAACAGAGTCATCTATAACTTTACTGAGGCTGGCCTCTAGGAGAGAGTGTGCTGGCCAAGCCTACCTCTAGCCAACAGCACCATGCCTACATGTCAAAACAGCTCCATTGCCACTTGCTACTACGTATTAAGTATATCTCACTAAGAGAAACAAGAGTGTTCCTTCGTGAAAAGTGACCCCCTTATATACACAATAAAACCACACTGATGGTTTCAGAGTGGTGGGAGTAGGAAAGTAGGCAGTGGAAGCAAAGATATGGACAGACAATGTGACATAAAACAAAGAATATGATGTTAACATTACTGGTGCACTGACCTGGAACATAACCTTCCAGTAGTTCTCTAAGAACAACTGAAATTGTTTTATCTGGCTGTATAGGGAAATAAAAAACAGTATTTGTCATAAAGATTAAGTACATACCTTTCCTGACTTTTTATCACAACTTATACATACACACATAGTTGTACATACTGCATATCATTTACAACTACTGCCAACATTATAACATTTACCTCTACATAAAACTGAGTATAGAACTAATGTAGTTTTATATGCTGTTAAATGCAAACATTATTTTATCTACATGCTTTATTGCCTTTGTCTCTCAGTAAGACTGTGTGCTAGAATTTCTCTGGTAGGATATCTATGTACCTTCTACATTCTAGATTTGTTGGGAGGAGCCCCACTCTCTCCGATTTTACAACAGATAACCTAAAAAGGTATGAAGTTTTATTTCAGGTCATGAAAGACTCTCCTTCAGAGAAGATACAGTAGCAATTTTAAGCCTATTAGCCTAGGACACTCTCACACATGTTTAATCTAAATCATCACTAAATCATCTGTAAATGTCAGCCAGGTGAAATAATCTAGCTATTGCTCATATAATTGGTTGACTAAGTAGGAGGAAATATTTCTGCTCAATGAAAAGTAAGAGAACAAAATTTCTTTTAAAATTGCAAGAGAGGAAGACAAGGATCTGAGTGCTAACTGTGGCAACCACCACGCACTGAGTGGACTTTCTGGCGAGGCGCTATCCCAGTGACTCCCCACACATCATTCAAGGGCCAAGGGCACATCTTCCCAGGGCACTGCTGCATATTTGATGCCTATTCCGGGCCAAGCTAAGCGAAGGCACTCAACAGTGACCAAATAAATCACCTGACACTTCTACAAAAGGAAGAGAAGATGAGACTCTGACCTTCAACAACTTATATGGGGCCATTCAAGACAACCACCGACAACTACAGAAGAAAATGTTTTCAATTTGAAGTAAGAGGTACTGGCAACAGAAAGCATTAGTTTTAAAGTAAATAAAAATTAATTTAATATTTCGAGTGACCAGAAATGAAATACTTTGCCAGAACACCCTGAAATGCTTTTCACTATGCCTCAGTTATCCTATCAGGTTGGTGAAATGGAGATAACTTTATCAAACCCTCTCTGCATTCTCTAGGAGCTGGACAGTATCATTCCCATTTTATGGAGAAGGGAATAGCCCAAGAACTTTCCCAGGCTCCCACAAGCAGAATGCGGGTGATGGTAATGGGATCTGATCTTAGCCCCCTAACTACATGACATGCTTTACCTGCTGAAAATTCAGGAAAGTAACAAGAGTAACAGCTGGAGTTTCCACTCACAAAACAAGCCCACCTATACAGAAAATTGTATACAAATAAATACACATACACTCTCAAAAAGCAAAACCAACAAAACAGCCCAATTTATAGTAGCTGCTTTGAGATCTGCATTTTTTTTTCAGTTTACAAAGTGTGAGAATCTTTCCACATCACTCAATATCCCCTACATCACTGTTAATGAAGAAAGAGTACTCCATTTTATGTATATGCCACAATTACTTTAACCAATCTTCACCATCACTGAACATTTAAGTTGTTTCTAGTTTGTAATCAGTAAAAACAGATACAACAAAGGCAGCTTTTTAGTGTGTACATTTTTGCAGAGCTCATTAGCACCTGGGGAGAAGTTTTTCCAAACTCCACAGAGCTGCCCTCCTGATTTTGGTACCTCCCACTGGTGGACTTCCCATCCAGTTCTGAATCACTGTGGCAAAGACAAAGGCCCCAACAGCAGTATGGTGCAAACTATTATCTCTAGGCGAGACCACTGCTATACGCTGGTCTCTGCACACACGCTTTCCTATTATTTCTTCCCTTAGTTTAAATTCCTAGGGGTGGGAATGTCTGACTAAGGGACAAGGCACATTTTTGAGGCTCTTGATGAGTAATACAAAATTGCCCTCCTGGAAAGTTACAACAACTGAAACACCCACCAACAGTATCCAAATGTGACAATTTCCCAAACCCTCCAGGGTTGGCTAAATTTGTTTTTAAACAACCAAATCACTCTATGGCCATAAGTTTGAAAACTGTGAAACTATGATAAAACACATCTAGAAAAATAGCAAAGAATTCAGGCAACAAAAGTTCAACTTTAAACGATTTTAAAAGTATCTATGTCTGCAAATAGGCAATATAAAATATTAATCACACCAGATACCACTGGACTGAATTTAACAAGCTATTAGAAAATATAGTGAAGTGATGCTCTAAACTGTACCAAGCTAGAAAGTGAAACGCTGAATTTATATGTGCCTGTATGGCTACTATCAGGTCTTAATAATTTAGGTTTTAATAGCAACAGGCTCTAATTTTTAACAAGAAACTCATAAAATTATACATTCTTTTATGCATTACATGCATTATCTCAAAACAAATGTAGCAATCTGAAATTCTCAAAATTCTTTTTTAGACACTCATTTAACAAATAATCTGGATGTCAGCAATGGTCTGGGCACTTTTCTGGGCTGTAGGGACAGTGGGAGTCTGACAGTGGTAAATCCTGTGGGCAGCTGCTGTTCTAAACAGGGTTCAAATCCTGAAGTTGAGAGTCAGAAATCCAGATTGGTAATTCCCACAGGCAACCTCTGGGTTCTTAGACGAATTGCAACAGCCTCAAGTCTTGCTTCTTTACTCATAATTATTACAAGTTTACCAGATCATCTGAAGGCCCTTTTGGATCTCCTATTCTATACTTTGTTTGGGTCAGTTCAGCCTAATCTATTACAAGAGCTTTGCATTTTAAATTCCATCTAGTTCTTCACAAAAAAAAAAAAAAAATCAGAATTAGACTCTTCCAAAAAAAAAATTTTATATCTACAGAAAAAATTTGGCCATCCAAGGACCTTTAAAGAATCAACATAAGATGAAGTTCCAGTTAGATGATTTGTGCTCCCAAAGTTGTTTCTTGAAGAGATTTCTCAAATAGTCTCATCTCCTTTGCTTTTTACTGTGCTATAATACAAAGGCATAAAGCAAAGCCTGGTGGTAGCTCTCCAAGCCTGCTGCATGGAAACAGCTGGCACTCATACTTGTGACTTAGTGTTTACACTGGCACTTGGGAGCCCTAGGAACTGCAGTGCTTAAGTCCTGGTGGGGGATTCTCACCTTACTCCAGCTTACCCCCAACTTCCCAAAGCAACAAGCACATGCAATCCTGTCTACAAAATGTCTACAACTCACTACCCTGTTAGCATTTCTAATATTAGAAACGGGAAGCACTACTTCTGTCACCACTTGTTATTTTCCACCAGATGTTCCCGCCACCAACATCTCAACTGTCCTTGGACCAGGGACTCCTTGGAAAAAACTGCTTTGGGGAAAGGTTAGAGGAAGACATAGGTAGGGCCTCAATATCCCAAGGCACTCCAGCTAATAATAGCTTCAAAAGTAAAATCACCTCCCATGGCATTTCAGGATACTGACACTTACTAATGTAAATAGATGTTTTCAACTCTAGATACAAATTCTCAGCTCTAGACATACAGGCTAATTCATATTTGCTCTATCTTTATAAACCAGAAGAATGAGTAACATCCATAATTTTCTTATGTCTGTGCAAAAGTATATGAACAAATCACCCACCAAAAGTTTTTGTTCAACTATCAACATCAGACAATAAAACAGTAAATAATAAACATGAGCTCCGCTCACCTGAGCAACACCAGCAGCAACATGCTCCAGGGAACATTGTGTTACCATTTTAGACAACGTAAGACAAATTTTGAATTCCTAAATTTCTATAGTTCACAAGTGGTAAAGACTAAATTTACCACAGCCAGTTCCCTACTTCCTTTGCTTCAGCTATTTGCTTGAAGATCTTTCACTGCAAGCAGAAAGGACAAAAGCACAGAGCGAAATGCTTGAGATCAAGAAGTAAAGAATCCACCCTTTACCTAGTAGAATTTGCAAAGAACTTACGGGAGAAAGCTGGGAGGTAAAATTTTACCTGGAAACAACTTATTATATTCAGGTACCACCCAGTAAGAATGAGAAATTTAGAAATCTAAACTCATTTTGCAAAAATCACAAAATTCCTGATATGGAAATGAGAGACCAAAAGTCACAGTCTAAAGAAGAACAACAGACTCTTATTAGATATTTATAACAATTGCTGGGCAAAAACTCATTTCTCAAGCTTTCAATTAATATAAAGTAACACATATTTAGAATGACATTATAAATTGGGAAGGTAAATACCACAAGTTCCTGATATTTCCTAAAATAAAGCATGAGTGTACCTGCATAAAGCACATGCATTTTATCTGCTCACAAGCCTGTCATCCATCCAAAAGAAATGAAACATTCACTGCAAAAAAGCTATCTTTGAAAACTTTATACTCAAGCCAACAGCTACTCCATTGAAATCACACATGAAAATGCTGACTAAATCTTTCAGAAATCACTATAATTTATAAAAAGGTGTAGTTTTAAGATTCCATACTTGAGTTTCATAAAAAGCAATAACGTGCAACTGATCAAGACAACCGGGAGTTGAAAGTGTAACAGATTTGGTGTTAACTGACGGCCTGAGCCAAGCTGGAAAATTCAGACAGACTTAGCAAGTAAGAGGATTCTTTCAATTCTAATCACTCATTTATTCTGAAAACAATCACAGCCCACTCTATGACCATGGTAATGCCTCTGCTGCAGATGCAATGGAACAAGCAGAACTGCTGGCCCTCTGGAGCCTCCAGCTCATGGAGAAACTCCACCTTCCTGATTCTCTTCTTTCAACCTTGACCTATACCACACAGGCGGCCCTGATTCCAGAACACCTGGCGGTCTTCCCCTTCTCCTCTGTCCCTCCAGCATACAAGGCTCAGTCCTACTTCAGGGCCCACGCACTTGCCGTTCCCTCCAAAATCATAGGGTTCCTGCCCCTCACTCAACTCCTAGCTCAAACCGTTATATTCCAGAGACATTTCTAGGTCCACAAAATCTAAAAGAGTAGCCCTCACACTGGCGCTCTTTCCTGCAGCAAGACTTTTTTTTATTGTTTTCTGGCTATTGGCACTATCTGATATTATCTCCTTTACTGCTCCTTTGCTCTTTATCCATTTCCCCAACTAAAATAGCCAGGTCTACCCGCATTACACGACGCTTTCTCTTAGTCCCTAGAGAATGGCCTATTAACAGATGTCTAATGAATATTTCAAGAAGAATATAGACAGTATTAGCAATTTTGCACCACAATAACAGGAACTGAATAACAAAGGGAAAAAGAATGCCTTAAATGTTAAGACTGGATCGATTTTTTGTTTTAAATAGGTTTGTAAAAGATCACTGCTTACAATCCTCCAAACAAAAAAGAATAATGAAAATACTAAAGCTCAATACTGGCTAATGTTAAACCTTGTAATGAATTAGGCCAGTTTCCAGCATTAACATTGTTTCCACAATTTATTCTTTTAAAAGCACTCTAACAAGAGATTCCAATGTTTCATTTAAGGAAAAGAACAAGGCCAAATCTTTTCTAAAAGCATCCTTCCCAACAAAAATTGGTAAAAACCTTCTCCCAACTGTAAATATAACTGCATTATTAACATCATCTAAATGAGATACTGGTGATCATCTAAACATGGCGGAGATTTTAGTGCCTAATGGCAAACAAGTTTTACAAAACACAAAATTACCTTCACCTTCAATTTACTCAAAAGTAGGAACCTTCACTACATAGTCAAAAATATTTAAACTACTATTTAATTTTTTTTCTTACAAATAATTCTTAAAATTTTATATTTGCTCCTGTCTTTAGCTAATGTGTTGTTACAGGAGTAGAACTTCAGGTACTGACCCATAGGCTGGCTTACACTCCATTGCAGAGGACACCAGCGCTCCTTATGGATCACTTTGGAGTTATATAAAAGCAAAGGGTGCGCACTAGGAGAGGGGCATTCCTGGAATGTGATTAAAGAAGCAAAATTACTGTAGGACTGCCTTTGGTCTTTGAGGAGCAAATGAAATCCACTTACAAACCTCAAAAACTAATGCTTTACAATAAGTTTAGAGCAAAATATTAGAAACTATGTACACATATGGAGAAGAGGAAGTGAAATCAATTAGTTTATCTTTAATGGAGCACTTAACTGCCATTGGAGAATGAGACAGCTCTCTTAGGTTTCATAAAGACTGTCGTGATTAGGTGGAGAGTTGGTTCAAAACAGACTTTACAACGCATTCTCATTTACATAAAGGCAAAAACGCACAAAATGTTTCTACGAGCAATAAGCTGTGTCTGGAAAGATAGACACAAGGAACCTGCGGGGAAGGGGGGTGCGGAGGGGGGTTGCGGGGCTGGGTGCCCTGGGAAGTGGCCAGAGAGAGCTATAATGTGCTTGCTACGGGCTCATTTCATATCCACTGACTTTTCTCCAAGGTGAATAGACTGCCTGTCCCCAAAATACACACGATAAACTTTAACGTAATTTATACTAGTATCAACACATTCGCCAAGGGTGATCATTCAAAAGCACAAGCCTTCAAAAATCACAAGTTTTGCTCCCTTTAACAGCATTGTCCCTAATTCTCATTTCCCACAAGGGAATCCAAGTCTCCACTAATTAGGCTTTCATTTGTGATCTTACCTACTACAAAGCAAATACACCTCAATTCAATTCTTGGAGGGCAAATAGCTGCTCTGTTCAACTTGAAAACACATCTCATATTTAAATTGTGCTTGTAATTCCCTAATGAAGTCTCCAAATGAACAGTTTCCACATGGCTATAAAACAGAAAGTCACTTTAAGAAACAACTATGAGGACAGCGTCATTTTTTTAAAAGCATAGCCTATACTTAGGTTTCCCTTCCTCTGCCAGGCTTGGACAAGGAGCCCTCTGAGGTTCACGAAATGTGATTTCCGATTGGTGACACATCAGTGGAAGAGAGGGGCGAGCATCATTTGCACCAAAAAACAAAAACCAAAAAACCACCACCTTATAATTTTTCATTTCTAGGGAGGGAGGGTTGCTTTAAATTTAACTTTGGCACCATTTTTAGATCCCTGACTAAATGATACCAAGTCACATTAATTTGACTCCGAGCAAATACTGTTTTTTTCATTAAAGACAAACATGAAACTGAAAACAAACAAATGGGAAGGCAAACTTTTAACTTTAAACTTTTTGTTGAAAAACGTATCTTAAAAGGACACATAAAAGTAATGTTTCTCCATATAAACTTCATTCAATAACAGTACACATTTTGTATCAACAACGGAGTGGATGAAACATACACAAAAAGGAACATAAAGACATCTGACTGCACATAAAAAATCTCGTATTTTCAGTAGCTGGAGATGGGGACCAGAATCACACTCGTGAAGCCCTCCTGAGTTCACAACCGACCTGCAGAGTTTTCGGTCCGTGTAAATTTCGGTCAGGATTCCAGCTTTGTGCTTTTAGACACTAACACATCAGAAACACCTTTCGGGAAAGCCTAACTTTGATCGCCAGCACTTTAATGCTGGGTTTCGTGAGTACAGAGCCTTTGGATACAAGCACCAAAACAGGTCAGTCAAATGCACTATAAATATAAAAAGGACAAGGAACTGCTTTCAGGAGGCTGAGTGAGGGAGCGCTCCAAAGGGCTGGGCAGGTCACATCTTCAGAGCCGAACGATTTAAAGCTCCTTCCCCTCCCCCAGGTCACCTCTGGCCTCGGGACTCCGCCGGGCAGCAGTGCCTCGGGGCAACCGGTGCCCGCAGGGAAGGGGCTGGAGCGGCACTGCCGGGTCGCTCACCCCGCACTCGGGACGCGGCCGCCCGAGCGCGCTCCCCGCCCCGCCGCGCTCGCGGCCACGCGCCCGGGACCCCGTGCCGCGCCCACCGGCCTCGCACTCACCGCCGCCCGCGCGGCTATCTCGCCATCCCGCGCGGTCGTTTCGGACGCCGCCCCCGGGCAGCCGGAGCCCGCAGCGCCCAGGACTGGAGCCGCGGAGGAAGGGGCCGGGCACAACCGGCCGGCGCGCCGCCGTGTCGCTCCCGCGGCCCGGCGCTGGGCGGCTCGAGTCGGTCCGCTGCTCTCAGCGAACCCCAGAGCCGCCGCCGCTCCCTCCGCGGGCGCCTCAGCGAGGCAACGGTCACTGCCACAGCTCCGGCCGCGGCCGAGTCGCTCCAGCGCCGAGTGCGGCGCGCGGGGGCGGGGCCTGCAGGCCGCTCGGCTGGGGGCGCTGCGCCCGGCCCCGCCCCTGGGCCTTCCCCGTCCGCCACGCGCGGCCCCGCCTTCCCGGGCCTGCCGCGCGCTCCCGGCTCGGGTCCGCGAAGCTGCCGGGGAGTTGGGGCGGCGCGGCCGCGCGCAAGGCTTGGGCGCCGAGGGTGGGGCCTTTCCAGAGACGCCGTCGCCAGGCCGACCTCGGAGGTCGCGGAAGCGCCGGGGACAGCGGGCGGGCAGCCGCAGAGTGCAGAGACGCGGGCCGAGCGGGCGCGGCCGGGCTACCCAGCGGGGAGAACAGCGGCTCCCCACACGCCGTCGGCGAGCTTTGCAAACACTGCGTTGCGGAGAGGAAACCGTGGGCCACTTGTGCGCACGCACGGGAACGCCAGCTCTTGCGCTTGGGGAAGGTTGCGGGCGACTGGCGCCGAGACAGTAGGCTTTACGATTTACCGAAACAGCCCACGGCTGAGGCGCTGCCCCTCAGGCTACCGTCCTTCGCCCAGGCGCAGCGCTCCCAGAGCCCGAAGGGGTCGCAGGGGCCGTCTGCGGCGGTCTGGGGCCATCTAGTCTCGCCTCCAAGGTGTGGTGGACTTAGTTGTGCGGAGAAGAAACGGATCCCTTAAAGGGGTGAGACTTTTTCCTCCATGCATTGTTCCCATTTCCGCAGTTTTACTTGGCCTCGGTGTTCTTCCAGAGTAATGCACCAAATAAAATTAGCTGGAGAACGTTTGATGGCGCAGAATCACGGTTTGAAGATGTTTACGCTCCAAGCCGGACGCGTTTGATGGTGTTCTCGTCGGCACAATTAATTTTGAAAAGTTCAGAAATGTGCCAGATAAAGCCCCTGGCACGCTGCGCCAGAGAGCTCTGCAGACACACCTTCAATAGGAAGCGGCTTGTTTGTTTCATCTGTGATTTATTTGATGCGCCAGCACCAAGGCCAACGTGTTTTTTAGAGGCCTTTTTGGATGAGATTCTAGAGCAATTTGTAAATTGGCAAAATGAAGCTTATTTTCTAAAATAACTTTTCTTTATTAATAATGGAATTCTAAAGTGGGCAACAAAACCCGCGAAAGTACGTTGATTGAAAAGTAGATTCTGTACGTGAAAATACGTTTCACAGGAAAAAAATCCCTACTGGTTTCCTAGTGGCCATCTCCACCCATGAGCATATTTTGAATACTAAATGTTTCCTATTATCCCTAAGACACTGCAAAACGCGCTTCTATTTTGTGTACTTGAAGTCACATTTAAGTTGTACAACACTTTTTTTGTGTGTCCCTGGTAGTTTTGGAAATTTTTCATTATTCATGTTGGAGAATCCTACAGCTGTCCTTTCCATTAGGCACACTACCTAAGGCCCACAGTACATTTAGGGCCCACACAAATATTCTAATATATTTCAAATCAAAATAACATTTAGATTTAAGAAGTGCTTAAATACATGAATATATTTGTCTTTGTAGCAATACAAACTTACATTTTTAAAAATTTAATGGAGATAGGGATTTACAAATGTCTAGGCCCCAAGAAAAGCATGAGGTAGCTCTATTTGAAGACTTCCCTAGAAAGAATTTAGCCCCAGGCTATAGGACTGCACCACAATTTTTCACAACACATAAAATGCTATGGCCTTGTTGAATGTACTTTTACTATTTTTATCCAACACACTTATGAAATAGATACTGTTCTTATACCTAAGGGCTGATGCAGGTTTTGTGGGGGCTGATATTTATGCAATCTGAGTGGTGCCATTAAAGAAAAACAAAAAACAAACACAACACTGCAAGCTGCTTGAGTACCACCCAGCCAGAGGGAAAATGACAGGAAGGAAATCCAACTGCAGGGAAACCTTGGTCTCAGCTGACAGTAGCTAAAATGTCTTAGTTTTGCAAACTGTACAAAACACAAACACGTGAATGTATTGCTAAAGCTTTGGGCAGGGGCCTAGGAAAAAATGCCTGAAAGCTTGTGCTTTATGAGTTTCATAGAGATCCTGCCTCCAAAGTACGTGTGCTTTACAGATAAGAAACTTAGGAATTTGCCAGTTTCTTAGGGCCTCCATATTACCCACACAGCACTGGGGAAATGGACTGAGCAGATGTAGTATACATTTTCATTTTTCTACCAAATGATGCATTTTGTTTTCCATAAAACAAGTTTTCAAAATACAGTAACAATATTTCAGTTATGATCAGGCAATAATCCAGTTGGAGATGTGTGATAAAAAAATTTACTTGACAGCAGAATATTATCTAGTGTATAAACATATTAATTAACCAGTATGGATTCTAAAAGGAATTTCCGTTGTATTTCAAGTGCCATGGATTTACACCATTAATTCACTGTCACTGAGCAATCTGCGTTGTAAATACTATTTTGTATATTTACTCTTCATGAAATATTGTAAAATAAGTATTTCTTTTGTTTGATGCTTATATGTTGTAACACAAAGAGCCTAACAATAGCAGCTCTCTATAAATTTTGTGAAACCAAATAACAGAAAAAAAATCACATAAGTAGAAGTAAAAGAGTAGGTTATATAACAAGTTACAATTGAATGAGAATAAAGCAGGAAAATATTGAACTATGAATAATTACTGCATAAGCAGAATTGGCTCTTTTTTAATTATTTTATGTTCTGGATTTGTGCTGGTCTTCCCAGCTATTGGCTCTCCCTGCTTTTCTGCTTTGTTCATTTCCTTTTCTTCTATTTATTCTTTTGTAAGAAAACATGAAATTTTATATAAATCATAATATTGACTTCAACAGGAAAGCAAAATAGGAAAAATTATGTATTTGATATAATATACAATTATGTCAAGATATATGCAGCTGTTTTGCCAGAATCTGAAAAACATAACATTTGCTAATCTACAAGTTGTATGAAAGCAATTGAACTTAGTCATAAAAACATGCTCAGAAGTTTCTCTTCCATATATATATATATATATATATATAAACATAAAATGTAACATCAAATACCAAAATATATTTTGTTAAGCAGAATATGGAGTATATACACAAACCACTTAAATCAATGCTAGTGGGAAAACCCAATAATTAAAAAATAATTTAAAAATTTTTATTAGCCTATACCTCCCAATTTTAAAAACAAATTAAAAACTATAACTGCTAATCCTACTTGAAAGTAAAAAATACCTTTCAAATCACTTTGTTTAATTAAAAGACACTATGTATTAAGTTTAAAGACAATGGGTTACACAAAAATATGTTGTGTCAACTCAATATTTTTTATAGTAAAGACTAGAGATACATGGTTCACATATTTACAAGTAATTTACTGAAAACATAAAATAAACACACTTTAGGATATCTCTTTCTGGGAACGTATTTATTGGAAAATTTATAAGGAAATATTGACATCAGACTTTTCATATTATTTCTATACCTCTCCACTACATGAGTAATTTCCACATTATTTTTAACATAGGCTTACATGTAAGGAATTCTACCCAGTGTGACTTCTTTCATGTATTTGATAGTGTTTGTATACCAAATACTTTCCCACATTGCTTACATACATAGGGTTTCTCCCCGGGTGACTGTGCTAAATTTTTCCCCACATTTCCTACATACAGTTACTCCCAGTGTGTTCTTTTATCTCTACAGAATGGACATCATACAGCAAATCTTTTCCCACACTGCCTATACGCATAGAGTTTGTACCCAATGTGCCTTCTTTCATGCATTTTACAATGTTTGTGTATAGTGAGTACTTTCCTACGTTGCTAACATACATAGGCTTTCTCCACAGTGTGACTTCATTCATGTATTTCACAAAAGTCATGTGTAGTAAATGCTTTCCTACATTGCTTATGTAGAGTTTCTCCACCATGTGACTTCTTTCATGTACGTTACGGTAACTGCAAAGTGAATGCTTTCCTATATTGCTTGCACACCTGAGGTTTCTTCCTGTGTGACTTCTTTCATATATTTTATAATAACTCTGTGCAGTGAATGCTTCCCCACATTGCTTACATACATAGATTTTCTCACCAGTGTGAGTTCTTCCATGTATTCAACAATATTTCTGTGTAGAATGCTTTCCCACACTGCTTACATACATATGGTTTCTCTCCCATGTGACTTCTTTCATGTACTTTAACTTTGTGAAATGAATGCTTTCCCACATTGCTTACATACATAGGTTTTCTCTGCACTGTGATTTCTTTCATGCATTTTACAATAACTCTGTGTGATAAATGCTTTCCCACTTTGCTTACATACATAAGATTTCTCTGCAGGGTGAATTCTTCTATGTTGCTGAAAAGAATTACTGTGAGCTAATGTTTTTACATATTCCTTAGATACATAGGACTTGTTTCCAGCATGTCTGTTTTCATCTACTTGTATATAGTATGAAGAAATAAAAGTTTTCCCACCTTATTTGCATACATAGGAATTCCTCCCACTGTGATTTTTTTCATGGATTTGAACACCATTGCTTGTGCTGATGGCTTTCAGGCTTTTCTTACCTAGAAATATTTTGTTTCCAAGGTGACTTCTTTCATTAAGATCAGAGTAGGATTTTCCACATTGCCTGTATTGATAGGGTTCCTCCCCAGTCTTTGACTTTACGTGCTTTTCAAAGGACCAAAAATCACTGTAGGTTTTTCCTTATTTATTACATTTATATAGTCTCTCTTCAAATCCAAAATACTCATCAGCTTCATTTCTCAGATTGCTTGAGCAATTTTTGTACTCTTCTTCAATTTGCTGTTTATTCCAGAGCTGTTATATGGTTGTCGTATTTATAAATTCATAAATTTCATATTCATAAATTCACATCGCATCTCTGTAGAGCTTCTTTTGGAATGGGCTCAGCAAAACCCACTTCATGGTGAAGTTCATAGCCACATTCTCAAAAGTCACGCTCTCCATTGCATGGTTTGAGGGTTTCCCAGGATCCTTTGAATGAAGGCTCTAGCAAGTAGAAGTTACAGAAAAAAGTGGTCTAGTCAGCTGAGTGCTCCTAGCAGTACATTCAGGTTGTGCACTTTGATGAAGGAAGCCATGATGAAGAAAAGGCCCCTTTGGTTTATTTTGTTATGAGTATGATTTTATTTGAAAAATTTTAAATATAAAATGATGTTTAAGTAAAAAAATTCAGTATCATACCTCTAATGAAAGTTTTGGGGGAAAGAAAGGGTTTGATTCTTTGTGCAAATTAATCTCCTACAAACTTGAGGTGATGGGAGTTTTCTCAGCAAATAACCAACACCTTAGCCCATAAGCAAGTTTCTTTTGATGAATGATCTAATAGGGATAGTGTTTGTCAACAAATGGGAACAGATATGGCTAGATTGCTGGAAGGAATTTTAGAACTAAACAATAATCTACAAATTAAGCATAGTTATTTACCAGTGAGTAGCTGAAATGAGTGAAACCATTCTTTGTTTTAAGCACAGTTTTGGACAAACTTTAATTAGATCCCTATAACAAGAAGATATATGACAGTAAACAGTTAATTTTCTCTAGATTTGATGTTCTTTACCCAGTGCTTCGGAATACTATTTAAGGGGCAAGAAAAATGTAGTAAACACCACAAAAGATAGCATCTTCCCAGAGTTCCATTGAGAATATTCTCTTTCAGATAAAGTGAGTTTGGAGTGCTACATAAAATATTTTGGTAATTACATCCCCAGCATGGCCCCTAACAGGATTGCATTTTTTTGTGTGTGTTTTGTTTATTTATCTTGTACTCTTTTCTGAAAGGGATCTAAGGTGATTTTGTACAATGAAAGACAATTTTTTAAAAATTTTGATACAACTGTCTAAGACAAACTATAGTATTTGAGCACAAAACTTAGCTTTAAGCTTCCTCATAGCATTGAGGAGATAAATAATGGAATAAATAATGGAATACATATTTTCATAACCCTACTTGTTGAGGGCAAGGACTCATACAGTCTCACTTAGATATCTTTCCTAGCCCAAGCTATACAGGCCCTTGGCATAAGGGTTGTTGCACGATGGATATTCAAAAGTCTAAGGTAAGAGAAGGATTCTGCATAAGTTTGACCATCTTCTGGTCGGAGACAGAGCTAATATATGTATTTTTTTCTGATGAATAACTTTAAGCTTGCTATTGTTGATAGTAGTGAGATTTGGATAGTTTGTTTACTTTTTTCATATTAACCTTTGCAGTCAAGCCATGGGTGTCATATCAATCTAGCTTTTCCTGGTTTCCCTTTCTTGAAAAGGAGTTATCAAAAGTTCTCCCCTCATAGGCTTGTGGAGAGGATAAAATGAGCTCATTTCTATAAACTACTCGTTCCTGGGTCAGCTTACCTTTACCCTCAGCAAGGAGGGTAAAGTTTAAGTGTATTTTCCTCTTCCCTCCTAGATGTGTCTTTTATGGCAGATCACCTCAAATCCCTTTAGGAAGAATCCACATATGCCTGCTAAAAAGTAAGCAGTAAATATTTGCTAGGAAACATCATTATTTTGATTTTTACTGCCATTCCTAAATCCTTCAAAGCAAATGTATGTGCCCCCTTGAGGAGCAGGTGGTAATGAGGTGGTTAGAACATTCCTTTGTTCTTAAAGGGCAAAGTTGAGAGAATTCTGAGGAGCAAAGGGGCATCTCAGAGATGCCTTTAAAAGAGTATGTTCCTGTTAACTCCCCTGTATTGTTCGCCCTCACCTCTTGCCCTCTCTGACTTCTTGTAATTGTTTGGTTTGAGGAACATGAAGGTAAGAGCACTTTCTCCCAACAGACAAACATTCAGTTAACTCCCTGGGTCCTGGAGATCTGCCATCTTTCAGAATCCCTTTTCAGTTCCTTCTACTCCAGGGACATTAAATGCCTCAAGCTTTTAAAGCTGACTCACTGAATGAAAAGCCTAAGGTTGGGACCGGGGGGACCCAGAACACAGAGGAAGCCCTTGAAAGGAGGGAGGGGACTGTCCCAACAAACTGCTGTCTGTCCCTGTCCCTTCTGCTCTGTCCTCTCTGTGCACCTCCCACTCAGTCTCAGTGAGTTCTCAACTGCTTGGAACCTGCACGATATTTGCTTGCAGTTCCTCTGACTCCAGAACCCGATTTCCCCACCCACTTCTCCCATCTTTTCTTTCCTGCTCTATCTCCAACCACATCTCCATTCTTAGCTCCTGGCTTTTTCCATCCCTATGTCTCTTTCCTCCTCCTTCTGACTTAAAAGGCATGATCCCTGTCCCTGATGTTCTCTTTCTTCCCTCATATTCTTTATTTGTTGCCCAGAGTCACTGCAGGGCAAGGCACAGCACTGAAATGGATGCTGACTTATTTCTACAAGTTCCATCGACTCAGAATCCTGTGCTAATATTTTCAGTTAAAGTAATGGATCTCACAAAAGGGCACTGTGCTCCCTTCTCAATGATGAAATTAAACCCATTATTTCATTCATTCCTACAGCTCCTGTACTCAGTGCATTGCCAGAGGCATCTTGTACAGATAGAGCAAGAAGCCAAAGGATTAAGGGATTGAGTTGAGGTCCGGCCAGAGGTAGCAGAGTGGCTCAAAATCAGCCCCAAATTCCTTAAATCCTTGAATATATTATTCTAACTAATGCACTTAATCCACAGCTTTCAATATTCTGTACAAAATCAAAAAACCTATTCCTCCAAGGAAGTGTTTATTTCCAGTTTCTGACTGTGAAGAGTTTTCAGCAGTTACACATTTGCCAACAGGCATGACTCAAGGTCTCTAAAACATTGGGTAGCTGAAAAATAATGAGCGGGTTAACTAATTAATTTAAGTAACAGTAATGTCCCAAGGGCTTTCCTCGGGTACCTAATCTGGTGCACTACCTGGGTCTCCTATCGGAAAATGAAAGTGGCCATTACTATGACATCTCTGGTAAACAGGGATATTTGTGCTACTGTTTCCTCACTGGAATTTAAGGTAACTGAGGACATCACTCTCAAAGGGAAAGTCAGCAGCTTGGAATTGTTTTCCATGACATGCCAAAGAAAACTTGAGTCTGTTTTGTTTAACTGCAGAATCTTATGCTCAAATTGCTAACAAAGATCTTGACATGATCTAAATTTCAGTATACTATTCAATCAAAGCTTGAGTCCACCTCAGGACACGTGACCTGTGGTACACTAATTAGTGTGACCACACTTGCCACGTGACCTGTGGTACACTAATTAGTGTGACCACACTTGCCTTCTTTTCCCTTTCTTCCTTTCTTCCACACCTCCCTCCTTCCCTCACTTCCTCCTCTTTCTCCCCACTTCTTTCTTCCTGGTACTGGGAATTGAGCTCAAGGCCTTTGCACTGAGATACGTCTTGAGACATTTCTATATTTTTATTTTGAGACACAGTTTTCCCCAGTTGCTAAGTTGCCCAGGTGGGGCTGGAACTTTTGCTCTCCCTGGCTCAGCCTCCCAGAGCGCTGAGATTACAGGTATGCATCACCATGCATAGCTCCATACCATTTGTACTAACTTTAGGAAAAGAAAACATAGTTGTGCTGATGACCACCAGGTTGGGAGATTAATATTAATTGGTTATTAACATGACTGGTTCTGGCATTGGGAACTTTCTTTTTGTTATAGATGCTAGTCTCTCTGTAGATGAAGAAACTGAAGCTCAAAGAAGTAAAATAACAAAGATTTGAGGACACAAATTTGCCTAATTCCAAAGTCATAATTTATAACAATCTAGAAGACACTGGCTAAAAGTAGGACTCAGAATACTCAGCCACTACACAATATCAGTGAAGATTTATTGAGCATTTATAGCATTCCAGGTACTGTGTGCCAACTTATCTCGCTCTTCCTATAACCCTGTGAGTTGTCAAAACCTTGTCATCTCCATTTATGAACCAGGCAAGCAGTCAAGCAACTTGCAAGAGGCCACACAGCTGCTGACAGCAGCCCCATCCAAACCACTGCTGTCAGGCCCCAAGGCCTACCCTCCAAACCTAACTCGTATTCCACTGCCAGTGCTGGCCTCTAAACCCTTTCCAACCACTCCTCCTTTCAGAAGCTTTACTAGACTGTCATCCATATATATAGCTCCTCTGTAGGTGAAGCTTTGACATAGTTGGGATTTGCTTATAACAACTGAAGCTTTTCCCAGAACAAAGGATATACTCTGAAGACTATTTTTTTTCCTTAGTTCAATTTGCTCTTCTCTGTCTCTATTAATCTTTCTTGTAAATTCCTGTTTGGTAGTTCACTGAGAAAAATGACTTGTGTTTCTGGTGTATTAACCATTTAAGTTTCGTGTTGTTCTCTGTGTGGCTGTCCCTCACCTCGCCCCTTCCGCAGCCTACTTGCCTCTGCACTGAGACTCCATGATTAGATTCTCACAATGCCATTGTCTTCTGATAGATCGTTCCTTTCTCCAGCTTCAGAGCATCTTTATATTCAAAACTCCCTACAGCCAGGATACCTCCCAGATACTTCCACTGGATTTATAGGGTATCATTTTACTTACACCTTGTAATACCTTCATTTTACTCAGAGCAATTTAGTAACAAAGCAGTTTGTTAGAATTATATTACACTGATTGATTCCTGGATTTTCAATATTTTTGTTCCTCTTTAGAGAATAATAAATTTTTTCACTGCAAGAACAAAGCATATCAGTATTCTGTTAACATAGTTTTCAGTCTGGCTGACATGAATTAAGACTGTTCTTTTTCTGTCACCAGGATAAAATACTTGACACACTGACAGCTTAAAGGAGGAGAGGTTTACTTTGCTCATTTTCAGACCACAGTCAGCTGTCTCCAAAGCAGAAACAGCAGGGCAGGGGAGCAGAGCAGATGAAAGTTGCCCAGGAGGCATCCAGGAAGCAGAGATACAAGGGCGGAGGATCCGGAAGGGAGATAGACCCTTCTAGGCTGCAACCCCAGTGACAACCCTCACCTCTTTTGATCAAGCTCTACTCCATAATAGCACATTCAGCTATGAACTTGTCAGCGGATGAATCCACTGATCAGTGTATCAGCCCTGTGATCAACCACCTCCCGAAAGTCCCACCTCTGAACACATGCGACTTTGTGGGGGGCAGTCTGGGTTTAAACCTTAGCAATGTTCAATGAAGATTCCTTTCCTACAAGTGGCAGAAACGTAACTCTACTATATTCTCATGAAATTTACATTGAAAGACCCAAAACATGGTCAGAACGTACTTTATTAATCTGAGTTGCCAGAAAAATGGATGTTGCTTCAAATTTAATGTTTTTTAATCACCCATTCATTTTTGTTCCTATCAACAAGTGAAGTTTTTTAGACCTAAATTCATAAAACCTTTTTAATTTCTCAATGACCCAATGTCTATTTATAACTCATAAAAGTATTAGAAATTAACATACAATCTTTAGCATAAAGATATAGGAAATTTATTGTTCCTTTGATTTTAAACCCTTTTTGGTGGCTAAAAGTTAAAATTTACAGACATATCAATTGGTTTGATATCAATATATTTTTCATGTTTTTAAGTTGCTATTTAAGGGGGAAAGAACCATAAAGAATCTCCTTCACAATAATTAATGCAGCAATGTCTGTATTTTAACAATTTGTCCTCAGTTCCTTTTTTTTTGGATCTTTATATTCTGGTTCACTATTGTTCAGAAGCATTAGGAAGTAATAATTTTATGAAAAGGGGCTTCCTAATCAAAAAGATTGGATAACACTGAGTTAAATAGTTAAGGAGCTTTATAACTTATAACCCTGAGTTTACTGTGGATCTTTAATTACAAATATGATGTCATAATAAAACATAATATATGGGAGGCTGCTTCCCAGCATTCATAACCCTATTTTAGTAGCAATATCTGGATTGTTCTTTAGAAAGCCGCCCCTCTATCATTCTTAGTGCCTGAACTCTGGTCAGTCTCTCTCCTATTCCCTGGCTTTACAAGTGGTCATATGCTGATGTGTTCAAGTGTGTAGCAATCAATCTTCCAAAGGAAAATGTCCTTGATTGATAGCACTTGCAAATTTCCATTGTGGAAACACACCACGGCCAATTTCAGGGTACCCTGGTGAAATCTTTGAGTGTGGAGTTGACAGTCAAAGCACACCATCAGGTCTTGGAGCCTTTTCTTTGCGTATCACATATGACCCAAACTAGTAAATCAGACCATTCAACACTTCAGGGCTATTTAGCACCTGGTCTAAAAGAAATCTCCAAAAGAAGAGGCACCATCTTTAATTCATAGGAAGGGATTGCAACCCATTCTGGTGATCTACCTGCCAGCAGTCTGTTTGGAAAGAGCCTGGATGGGAATGTAGTCACCTCAGAGGAGAGAAAAGCAGACTTGAGAAATGCAGATAGACAGGTAGACCCAACTCCAGGGTTATTGCTTGAATCCTAATATGATTCAGATTGAATCCCTGGACTTTGCAGTTACCTGAGCCTATTAACCCCTTCTTCTCCCTTTTTCTCTCTCTTGTCCTTTCTTTGTTTATTTATTAAATTTTCTTTTTATTCAGCCTATTTGAATTAGGACTTGTCTTATTGAAAGAGTATGATCATTCTATTCTTTACTTCAAAGAGACTTGCATGAGACTAATATTGCCCAGAACAACCGGCAAATTGCTATTCCAACTCAGTTTCTCCCATATATTCCACAGGGCACTGGATATTCTGAGGAACTCTCTCTACTCTGTCTTTACCATGAAACTCAAGTTAGGAACTGCCTTCTAAACATCTGCTGTGACTCCCATAAGGCTGTTCAGTCAACATGTTCAAACTTAAAATCATATTTTCTGCTAAAAATATACTACTCCTATGTCCCTGGTTTTCAGCAACACACACCCACTTTATGTTGATGACTAAGAATGTAAGAGCAAAAACGAAAGCTCTTGTCTCCATGAAGCTTCTGTAGTAGAGAGAAAAAACAAATAGTGTGTACATTAGGGAAACAACGAAGCGGCTTTAAGGAGCTGAGAATGACAGGGGTTGATGATCTGAACGGAGTATGTGGAGGAGGCCTCCTGAGGAGAGTTTCGGAACAGAAGGAACCAAATGAAAGGAGGGAAGGGACTGTAGGACCCGCAGCATATCACTGGGCATGTGGCTGGCATGCTCCAGAATTGTGAGGAAGACAAGGTGGCTGCAACACAGCAGTCCTGGGGAGGGAGGAGAATTATCTAGGCCGGAGTAAGTGGAACCATGATAGAATGATATGGACTTTTAACATTCTTCTGTGCATGGTGAGAGATTTTAGAACATGGATATATTAAATAAGTTGTAAACATCAAGAAGAAAACCAGGCAAGTCACTGAGGGGCCACTAGTGAAGGGAGGAACATTGGAGTTATGTAGATGACCATCTTTCTAGCTACCCTGGCTGGGAACTGCCTTTGACTTCTCACTTGATACATTTCTGCCTAAGTGCCTACCTGTAGATTTTGTTTCACTGAACACTTTACAACCGCAAGAATTAGGCTGAATTTTGTACGACACAGACTCAGACAGGTTAGTGTGGAGGAGGTTGCTTAGAGTATGCTCTTGAGATTAAGGAAAAGAGAAGGAATCAGGATTGGGCAGAGAAAAGAATTTGCCCAAAATGCAGAATTCTGAAATTGGGCTGACCCTTCTGAACTGCCCCAAGCTGTGGCGAGAGGTACAGCCTTCCTCTCCCACAGCAAGGTCAATCATTGGCTCGATACCACCTCCCCAGGAAGAGGGCCGGACCTTAGGTAAAGGAGGTTTGCAGCTGAAGGCTCTCTGTTGCCCACATTCCCAGTGACTTGGATAATGGGGCCTTCATTCCTAAAGAGGAAGCCTGAGCACCACATCACATCTACCATGCCACCCAATTTTGCATTTGTCACTGAAACTGCCCTGATTTAACTTGTCGTCACTCCTGCTTAGATTCTAATTACTCCGTCTTCACAGTTGTCCTCCAAAGTAAAAGAGAAAGTGCTTCTTATTACTTACAGAACCATGTTTAGACTCCTTTGTGAGGTATTCAGAACCTTCTAGTAGCCAAATATGATCTCTCCACTGTTTCTTAACAATCTGGGCACTAGAGGGTGGTGCACACCTGTAATCAACCCCAGTACTCGGGAGGCTGAGGCAGGAGGATCGTTTTGAGCTCGAGACCAGCTTGGGTTACAAAGTGAGCTCAAGGCCAGCCTCAACTGTGTAGTAAGACCCTGTCTCAAGAAGACCGAAAAAAAAATCTGGGCAGACAAACCATTTGACATGTCCTAAAATCCACAGTTTTTCAAACCTGAAATACTTTCCTCCTATTTTATCTATCAAAATCCTGTTCTTTAAAGCTAGTTCAAATTCAGCTTTCTTTTTTCCCTAAAACCTCTATTCTATAAGTCCTTTCATTCTGCCTAGAGTGAGCCACAGATTTGTTAGATGGGTGTGAACAGTAAGAAGGCTATTATTTTTTCTGTCTTGGGCCCTAACCACATGTGGCATACAAGTCTTCCCAGTACATTTGCTTGCTTTGGTCTATTTCAGCTTTTGCCGGGGCTACAAGGTATCCCAAGATGACATATAGCAGAGTGCTTAAGATGCAGGAGTCTAGATTCAGATTTGACTCCAATATTTAATAGGTCCATGACCCTGAGCCAATTTGACATAATATGCGTCAATTTGCCTACCTCTAAAATGGTGGTGATGATAATAATAGCCAGGATTATGGTTAGGATCAAAGAAGTTAGTATAAGTAAAGCATTTGTGTTAATATGGCCTCGCAGGGATACCCAGATATTGTAATGCACCTTCCTGTGTCACTAGTCTTCACAGTGGCCCACGGTCATCAAGACTGCCCTGGACAAGAGTGCTGCTTTTGCTGAGATTCATATCCTCAATGAAGGGGCCTTTTCACAGCTGCTCTGTGGGGAAATCTGTTCTTAGAGCTCTTGTTTTCCTCTTAGGAGCATTCCTTTAATGAGTGAGAAAAGTCTTGCAAAACATTCTGGAATTTTGTGCTTTCCTGAGGCCCTTTCAATCTGGACTCAAACTTGGTTTTATAATGACGATTATGTACTTTTCCAATGTGTAAATTTTTTAAAAAGCACAAAGCATCATATTTATAAATGAATAGATTCATAGACACTTTTAAACTGAAAATGACCTGAGAAATTACTTAGTCCAGGAGACAAGAAAACAAGCAGATTAAGTGACTTGCCTGATTCACACAAATTTATCCATGTCTTTAAAAGACAATGCTACTCAGTACCATTACCCAGTTTTTGCCAGAAGAGGCTTCTCTTCAGTGTTTATAATTCAGACAAAAATAGAACTCATTTGTTAAATTTTTACCAAACAACAACAGAAACCAAAACGAAATCCTGTTCCTTTCTACATCTTGGTTTATTTAAAATGTATCCTAGATTTGACATGATACATACTGGTTTCATAATTACCTTTCTCATGGGGAAAAATAATTATCATAATTATACATTCAATTGTATATTAATTCATTTACTCAAAAGATATTTGTGAGGTATTTTTCTATGTATCGTGCCCTGATTAAAACTTTTAAAATGAATAAGCCTAGTGTTTCGTGACGGGCCTGTGGACTCTGAGAACTGCTGAGTAGTCCAAGTTCAGACAATTGCAGAGCATAGGTTCAGGCTGGGAATTGATCTTCAGAAAACCAAAGATTAAACATGTTTAGTCAAAACATCAGTAATCAGGTTCAGAACCAAGTTATATATGAAACCAATTACCACTATCTGTGAATAGTTCTCTAAAAACAAACTGTATGTTCTTGTCTCCTATTTTTCCCTTGCCCTATACATTGAGTTCTACAAAATCCAGAACCACACTTGATGGCATTACAAATTTTGTACCACAGCACCATGTTACTATAACTCAGTATTAATGTAGATGCTATCATGTTTCTGTAGGATGTTAAAAAGTATTTGGTGAAAAAAATTTCATGGTCAAGTAAATTTGGAGTTAAACAGTATTTGAAAGGTTTCTTTTCGTGTACATTTTGTCCTGAAACCTTAACACACTGATTTTTCATCATGAAGATCTAAGAGAGAGAGAAAGTATTTGGCCTAAGTCTAAATTGCTTATGGAACCCTTTGTTTGCAGGTAATTGCCTGTGGCTACATTTAGAACCAAGGTCAATTCTATAAATTTCTATAATCCACTATTAACCAGGTATTGCTTTTTTCTAATATAGTACAATTGTTCCCTGGTAAAGTTTAAACCCACTTATCTTTTTATATTATTTGGAGAAAAGTATCTCAAAATTATCTAACC
The DNA here is from genome assembly GCA_004027595.1 of Dinomys branickii. NCBI lineage: Eukaryota > Metazoa > Chordata > Mammalia > Rodentia > Dinomyidae > Dinomys > Dinomys branickii. Next base: position 29,101 of record PVLD010005764.1, read on the forward strand.
AAGAAGCTTCTCTTGAGAAATCACTAAATGTCTCCTCAACATCTCTCTTTGCAGGCAGGTCTAAAAGAGTATAAACCTTCCTCTATGCCCAGAACAATCCAAAATACTTATGTGGTATACAAGACCTGAAAGGTTTGTCCCATCCCCTGCTGCCTCCCTAATCTCTTCTACTATAATTCTCTGTGGTCTAGCCCTTGACTCACATCTGGATTTGCAGGTTTGGAAGCTCAGCCTTATTAATTCCATAGAAGGAAATGGAACCCTGCATGACTGAACAATCAATTCACAAGAGACCAATGTGTGAGGCACAGTGCCAACTCACGAATTTAAAATGAGAAGTGGAGTTATCAAACTCACTAGATACTTGTAGTGCTCATCTGTGACCTCTTTTTCAAAGTTAGAAGGGTAGTTACTGGAAGCTCGCGAACGGGGACCAGTGCCTGAGTACAGATTCTGACTCTGGCCTTACCCCTGGGTGATCTTAGGCCAGCGGATCCGTGTGCTTTTCAATGTCTATCCTCTTCAGGAAAACAGGGAAAATCACAAACCCCACCTCCCTGGATTCAGTGAGAAAATATACCAGTTACATGTTGCTTATAATAGAATTTGATGGAGAGCAAGCACTTAAATATTAGCTACTATTCCGAGAATAGAAATCTACTTAAGGAGAACTAATTTAATATCAGTGCAGAGGGAATTAAATAATGTGTAACATAACTTTTTTCTAAGTCGTGTTAAACTTTTAAGTCACTGCTGATGCCTTCGTCCATTCAATGGTTACTGGCATTCCAACAATTTAAATATTATCAGATTTGCTTAGTCCCATAATGCAGGGGTGTGAATGAGGGCGTGGAAATGCAAATGAGCACATTAACTTGTGCTTTTGCATTTGCCTAATTGTGTCACCACTCTCTCCATTTCCCCGCCCTTTTATCATGGACAGTTTAAAATGGTTAAAAAGCAAATGAAGCACAGCCCATTACTTAAAGCCAGCTGGCCTCTGGTGCCCCTTTCACCGCACATAGCCACATGCACTGCCTCCATCCCACACATCCCAGGCCCTTGTCTCCTCAGGTTTCCTTCGTGCTGTTTCACCTGCCTGGAATTTCTCAGTCACCCCCCACCCCCCGACCCCCACGCACACACGCATCACCGCCACTCTTGGCCAGGCTTCTGTCTCCTTGGCCTCAGAGAAGCCTCCCAGATCCCCTAGCCTGATTAGATTTCTCCATTACACTTACCATAATTGTAATTAAATGACCGATGTTTACTGTGTTCCTTCCCCATCAAATCAAAGAGGACAAGGATTCTTCCTTTTCTATCTATCACTGCATCCCTCGTGTTCTGCGCATAGGTAGGTATTGAAGCCATAGTTGATGAATGAATGTATATAACCCTATTAACAACCTATATTTTCTGTAATGGAGATATAAGTAATCCATCCTGGTCACATAGTCCTATTTGGCAGACCAAGATTCAAACTCAGGCCTTTCTGGCTCTTACAGATGCCTTTCAGTAGCTCACACTGCTGTCACTTGGTTTCTATAAGCTGCACACCTGTCTACACACACACCACTGTTCTTAGCTTAAATTCTACTCTATCTGCATCTTTACAGTTACAGCCTTTTCTATTCTGAGCTCTGGACTTTTTTGCTTATATTTCAGCCTATCCAAACCTTCCCTACTGAACCTGTAATCACAGTTTTACTGTTAACTATATGAGCTATTTTTCTTTTCTTTTCATAAGCTACTTTTCAGCCTCTTAAGACAACCCTACTCTGCAGGCCTAGACATATACCCAACAGAAATATGAGCAGTCCTCCCTTGGTGCCTTAGGGGACTGGTTCTAGGGGCCCCTCAAGATAGCAGAATCCTGGACACTCAAATCCTTTACATAAAATGACTCAGAATTTGCACATAACTTATGCATACCTTTCAGTATACATTAAATCATCTCTAGATTATTTGTAATACACAGAGCAATGTAAATGAAGGAAATAGTCATTATATTGCAGTGTTTAGGGAATAATGACCAGGAAAAAAATCTGTACATGTTTTAGTTCAGACACAATTTTTCAAGTATTTCCGTTCAGCAATTCATTGAATTTATGGATCTGAAACCCGCAGGTACAGAGGACCCACTTTACTTCAATTATACAGATCAGTTTGAAATCTAGTTTCATTGTCCAATGTGCTCGCAGCCTACATTTTGCCCAAATGTATCATCCTATTCATATTAAGAGCCCACTCTGAACTGTTTAATTTCTGAATGATTGCTGGACAGCCTTCCACCCACTGTCAGGGATCCACTCGCGGCTCTGCTCCATCCATGGGTAGCTAGTTACTGTGCTGTGGGACAGAAATGAATGAACATACTTACGCAGTCTGTTGACCCAGAAAACGTAATAGGCTCCCTGACTCTTTCATATCTTCTCTGCTCTCATCAAGATCTAGTGATCTCCATCTATAGGCTCATCCGTGTTCCAGTTGCAGAGACCAATCCTGTCTTTAGGAGACATTTTAAACATAACTTTGTATAACTGAGGTGGTCCTTTGTCAAATCCATTTAGCTCAGGTATCCAGAAGAGTAGGTCTGAAAAGGAAGCTGGTTAAGCTTACTCTTTTCATCTCTTTGGGCTTGCTTTATATCTGAGTTACCAGCTTTTTTGCTTTGATGGACGGGAAAGGTGCGCGACCCTCTCCGCCTATGATGACATCCACATGGTACTCTCAGCTGCTTCAAGGGCTTGTTCAAAGGCCACCTTCTTCTGAGCCCTTCCCCCACTTAAAAGTTTAGTTCTGTACCCTTGCTGTACCTGTACTATGCTTACTCTTTTTGAAAAGTTCTTATTACCCTCTAATCCAGGGTAAGGTTTATTTATTTAGTTTGCTTATTGGCCTCCACTGTGAGAATGGAAGATTCAAGGAGGCCATGACTTTGTTTTCCTCCCTGCTCTCTGCAGTGCCTAGAACAGTCTATGTAATGTGATAGGTGCTCAATAAAGATTTGCTGAACATACAAATGAGTGTGTTCTGCAGTCCAGCTCAGTGCCTGGCAGGCATGCAAGAGATAATCAATGAGTCTCAATGCCCCTGTCCTCTCTCCTGTGACTGAAGCTACAGTTGTAGCTAAATTGATTCAGGACTTAATGACTATGTTGCTTCTGTCTTAGGCTGTCCCTACAACCTCCACCCACCTCCAAGATCAGAGTTTTTACCTTAATACCAGCTGATGCCATAACTTTGGCTGACTGATGCTCTTTAATTTTTCTTTTTTCTTTTTTTAATTTATTTTAAAAATAAAAGAAGGAAACATATTAACAAACAGACATCCACTTACAAAATAGCATAAGAACAATACAAACAATACGGAGTTATAGACAAAGTGGTAGGAAATTAACAGTGGTTGTTGTATTACGTGTTGATATCTTCAAAGTGGTTTCTCAGGAAAACAAATAGAGACATGCAATAGTGATCAAACAAGTAATCATTAACTGTTCCTTTCAGTAAAGCCATAGAAGACAGTAGTACAACTGTTAACTATCCTTTATATACATACATACATAATTTTCCCTTCTTTCTCTTCTCCTTTCCCACACCCCAGTTGCCCATTACTTTTGAGCATTTTCCTTTCATTTCACAATGTCTATCATACATCCTGGTTTTCATTCACTCTTTCAGGTTCTTACACTAGTGAGACAATGTGTTGCTTATACATGCACGTTTAATCTATTTCCCTTATGAGTATGGTCTCTACTTGTGACCATTTACCTATAAAAGACTCAAGTCTATCTTTCTTTGTAGCTGAGTAATATTCTATTATATAAAAGTACCACAATTTTTTTTATCCAATCCTCAGTGGATGGACATTTGGATTGCTTCCACAATTTAGCAATTACAAATTGTGGCATGATGAACATGGGTGCACATATACTGCTGTGATACGATGTTTTCAGATCTTCTGAGAAAATACCCAGAAGGGAAATAGCTGGGTTGAATGGGACCTCTAGACCTAGTTTGCTGAGGAATCTCCAAACCGATTTCCACAGTGGTTTTACCAGTGTGCATTCCCACCAGCAGTGAAGAGTTCCTATTTCTCCACAGCCTAACCAGCATTTGTTATTGGTTGATTTCTTAATGCTACTAGCCATTCTTATTGGGGTGAGATGATATCTCAGTGTTGTCTTAATTTGCATTTCTTGAATGACTAATGATGTTGAACATTTTCTCATGTATTTATTTGCCATTTGTATTTCTTTATTTGAGAAGTGTGTATTCATCTCAGATGCCCATTTTTGGATTGGATCTTTGAATTTGGAGGGGCTGATGTTTTTTAATTCTTTATATGTTCTAGATAGAAGATCTTTGTCTGAGGGACAGTCAGCTAAAATTTTTTCCCAGTTTGGTTTTCTTTTTACTCTGCTGGTAATTTCTTTAGATGTGCAGAAACTTTTCTACAAGATGAGATCCCAGTGATTGATTCTTTGAAGTATTTCCCTTGTGGTTTGGTTTTTCTTCATGAACTCTCTGCCTACCCCTATGTCTTCAAGATTTTTACCTACTTTCTCTTCTAATAGATTTAGTGTTTCTGTTTTAATATTGAGATCTGTGATCCATTTTGACTTGAGTTTGATGCCTGGTGATAAGCTTGGGTCTATTTTCAGTCTTTGGCAGGTGGCCAGCCAGTTTCTCCAGCACCATTTATTGAAGAGGCTGTCGTTGACTGATGCTCTTGAGTCCAACTACCTTACTGCTTCCCATAGCCTCCATGGTCACATAGGCCATCTGCCTAGTGCAGTTACCTGCCCAGAAAGCCATTTCCCTGTCCTGGTCTTTCCAAGCCCTGTGACCCTCTGCTGCCTTTCTCTGCCCCTATGAACACAGCCACACACCACCCCATCTCTCCCTACCACCATTTCCATAAAGGTAGAGTCCAGCCTGATTTCCAGCTCTAACATGATTGGCCTATGTCTTCAGTTCCACAGCTTCTTTCTGTCAAAAACCTCTGAAAAATCAAGAGAGATTGTATCTCACTTTTCTCTGTTCATCTACCAAAAAACCTAAAATTGTGGTAAGCATATCTTTTCATGAAAGATTTGTTTGAACTTTCTTGCTTCCACTTGACTGTAATGTGAGCCAGCACTTGGAACCATAGAAACATGACACTGTTCAACAAGCAAACAACCGTAAATGCCAAGAGTCAACATGCTGCCAGAGTCACCAGTGGAAGGGGGCTCTAACGCCAGGTTGCTCATCATTTTTGAGATGTTAACGTGACATTAGACAGTTTCTTTGGCAAGTATCATTACAATGTCAGCAGAGACTTATCTGGATATAGTAGTTAATTTCCTTGATAAGAAAGGGTCAAGTCACCAAATATATATTATTTCTACCTTGGGTTCTCTTGTATATTTATTGGGGGAAGAGATTTGGGCCAAAATTCTGATACACCCAAATTACAAATTTGTGTGATTTCATAAGGTAACAGTCTGAAAACTAAATTTTTAAGTAGAAACAGGTCCATGGACACAGCCATTGATTGAACCATGATGCATTTATTTGAGATACAATTAAAGATCATTAATCAAGCTGTCAGTAGGATCAGTGATTTCAACTGACATTGATAATATAAACAGGCATTCAGGGTTACAAGAGTTCGTGAAAAGATCAAGGTGAAAGATCTTACTCAAAGATACCAGGTGAAAAAGACTACTACTATGATTTGGTTTCTGGACATCTAACTATGGTGTCTGGCCAACTCGCTTTCCTTCCTCTCTTCTCTTCCTGTTCTAATAGTTTTTCTACAGGCTACTGGGGTGGAGAGATGTGGGGGAGAGAGAGGGGGAGAGGGGCAAAGGAGGGGAGAGAGGAGGAAAGAAGCCCATCATGTCCTTGACCTTTTCAGTTCCCAAATGCTCAGCAAGGTGGCAGCCATTTATAACTTCCATGTGGCCAGAAGCTGGCAGAATCAGAAGAGCCTGGTTTCCTGATTGGCTCCTGATTGGCTTCAATAATGGTCTGAAGATGATAAACACACTTGTTACCATATTAACTCTGCAGAAGATGAAATACAAAGTGAAAGGGGTAGAAATACTTGAGCTGCATGATCATACAAGTTGTAAGTGGATTATTTGTATCATAGTTCTTTCTCTGGACAGTCAGATGTTGAAACTCCAGTGCCAAAGGTCTCAACCACAAATAACTACAGTTTGATTCTCTTCCTAAATAAACTTCAGCCATGCTCTACTTTATGTTTTGAGTATTATCAAATAAAAGTAGATATTATGATTTAATTTAAAAAAAACAAAGTTACACTATTTTCCATAATGGCTGGATTAACTTACATGTTCACCAGTGGTACATAAGTTATGCTTCCTCTGCATCCAAGCCAACATATGTTACTTTTGTCTTTGATTATAGGCATGCTACCTGGGGAAAGATGATATCACATTGTAGTTCTAATTTGCACTTCCCAATGAATAGTGATGTTTGAGTAATTTTTCATATACTTGTTCACCATTTATGTACCTGCTTTTGAGAAATGTTTGTTCAGATTATTTGTCTGATTTTAAATAGAATACATTGTATACCTGTATTGAAATATCACACTGTACTACATAAATATGTATAACTACTATGTGTTAATTAAAATTTTTAAACATTTTTTTAAAGGAAACTACTTTGTAAAAACCTAATTTTTGGAATTTCCCAAGTTCCTGGCTTACAGATTTTGGAAGAAAGCCAGGTTGTCTCACGAGTGAGCCTGTTGTTCTTCAGTGAATTGTAGCATGATGTAAAACACATTGGTCCTGTGCTGAGCCACTGATTTTAACGAACATTTGTAGAAGACTTGTGTGCAAGATGCCATACAAATGCAACACACAATCAAAAAACACTAATCTTCCCAGAGACAGAAACAGAGGAAGCTTTCTTTGGGTAGAAGGAATAGGTCAGTGGAGAAATTTTATTTATGAACTACCTTATTCCAAAATTTTTGCATGATAATAAACAAGTGAAAATATGAATTGTAAATAGAAAGGCACAACAAAATAAGCACTCTTCTGTAAAAAGACTTAAAATGGACCATCTTGATTTATTACCATGAAACCTAATAGAAATCATAAGAAAAACTTAACTACTTTTCTCAGTGATATTTTGAGAAGTTTTTGTAACAAATGGCTCTGATTTTGACCTTTAATAATTGGCTTAAAGGGACAAGAATTTGCCAGCATTTTTTCCTTAACTTTTATACATCTGCAGAAAATCTGGCTTTCATGCAATCTAAATAATTATGAATTTAAAGCAAGGTTAATAGGTATGTAGATTCGAAATATCTAGTGGAAAAATTTATTAATAACCTTGCAATAGAAAATATAGGATCCTATGACTGCAATTAGGCCAAACTTTGGCCTATAATACTGAGTTCCTCTCTTTTATTTCCACCGCAAGGATAGAGATTATTTTCTTGTTTTAAACATTTTGAAATAAAATTTTTTGCTGTATTCATTTTAGAGAAAATCTCCCTTGGGGAAAAATATTCCAGCTTGTGAGCTTTCTTCACTACCAGATTGCTGATCCAGATAGAAGTGTTGTCAAATCTATAATGGGGACACTATATTGATTTTTTTCCCATTTCTTTAGTTCGTCTTCTATTACTATAATAAAATTCCCAAGACTGGGTAGTTTACAAACAATAGAAACTTATTTAACTCATAGTTCTGGAGGCTAGGAATTCCCAGGGCTTGGTGCCAGCATCAGTTTGGCATCTAGTGCATCAGTATGGTGGAGGGTATCACCTGGCAAGACAGAACAAGCATGCTAGCTTGGCTCTCTCTTTCATTTCTCATAAAACTACACCATGGGAACATCATCTTCATGACCTCATCTAATCTTAATTACCTCCCAAAGATCTCACCTGGAAATATCATTAACATGAAATTGGAGATTAAGTTTCCAACACATGAACATTTGGAAGCACATCCAAACCATAGTCTTCCCACCCCCATTTCTGCTGGTAATAGTGCCTCTTTGAGGAACTTCGGTAAATCATGTCATTGTGACCTATTTTCTGTGTCCAGGGGTGGATACATGACCCAGTTCTGTTCAAGTAACCATCTCTGGCCTCAGTGCCAGTCAAGATTGCTGTGGATCCAAACAAGACAGAGTTTGGAGATTACTAAATAGTTGGTCACTATCTTGTTTCTCATGGAAGAGTTTGCTGAGAGTGAAGCAAACATAAACTGAAGCAAGAGACAGAAAGAAATAGATAACTTGAATCCAACCTTTGAGTATGTAGCTAAGTACAGTTTGTATCTAGATGTTCTGCCAAAGCCTCATGCAGTCATGGGGTGACCTTCTATAGTGTATGGTTGATTCATAGTCCAACGTCGGGATTATGGGTATGACTGCTATCCCCGTATTGGGGTGGGTAGTTTGCATACAATGTAAGGGAGGGAAAGAAGCTGCTTGTCGCTGCTCCTCCTTTTTGCTTTTGCTGCTTTTGCTGTCTTCTACTACCTTCAAGTGTTGCCCTGGTGTCATGCCGCCCTGCCTTGGAGCCAACTGATTAAGGACTGAAACCTCCACAAACTGTGAGCTAAATAATCCTTTCCTTCCTTAATTTTGGGGGTCAGGTATTTTGTCTCAGCAATGAGAGAAAAGTAACCAAGACAGTACCCTTAACCTGTTTCCCCAGGTTGGAGAGGTTGTACCCTGACTATTTGGTTTTTATCGCCTAAGAATCTCCACACTATCTTTGCTCTGCCTGATAACACCCTCAACCCCTGTACCTTCCCAAAGGCAAGTCTTATTCCCAATTCCTCCGCCCTGTCAACCTATAACTAAGCTTCATTTTCTCAAAAACCGTGATACTTTAGTTTTGTAACCAATATATTTGTTTTTCTTACACATGTTTGAATTAGACTTCTGCAACTTGTAACTGAAATGACCCTTGTTCATTGTTGATAGCAAAATTTAAACTTTTTAAACAAGATTGTCTTTTATTGAAGAGATCAGGATCACTTAAAGCCACACTTTCAAATAAGAAAGGCATTCAAACATGATGAAAGCACTATTTTATACATAAAATATTTTACCCTGAAATATCATGTCTATAAACTGATTTTACACATGCCTGACCTCCCATGATGCCATCTTCTACTGAAATAGCACTTATTTAAATGTATACTATCATGCATTTAAAGCTGAGTGAATGACTGGCTTTCAAGCAACATTCCCCAATGTCTGGCTGACAGGTCACCTGCCTTAGTAGTATCTTCATTGGTTCATGACATCTGGTTTAAAATTCAGATTCCTAGGACCCGTTTCAGGTTTTTTGAATCAGAGTCTCTGGGAATTAAGTCTGGGAATATCCATTTTTGACAACATTTCAGGTAACTTCTAGATTGAAGAGCTTAACCATCAAGTTATTTCATGTATATATTTTTCTTTCCTTTTGTTTTCTATTTACATTCAAGAATTACTGCTCTGACACAAGTAAAAATTCTAAGAACATTTTATCATTTAGAAGTCTGAGACTGAAAGTGTGTACCTATAATAAGTGAGAAAGGATCAAGTAATTTTGAGGAAGTATACATTAATCAACTTTGGCTAAGTGAGCTGTGACAGCAAATGATTCAAAATATTAATGGCAATTTATTTCTTATGCATTTACATTTCCATCATAGGACATGGCAGGACTCTGAATATCAGAAGAAATTCTTCCTGTGACACAGTAGGTCTTATACTAGAGGGTGAAAACAATAGGTGGACAACAGAACACTGTCTTTTGAAGTATCTGCTAAGAAGTGACACAGGTGTGCTCTAGCCACCTTGGCCAAAACAGGTTGGATGACCATTCCTGTGTTCAGTGGTGTGGTAAGGATAATGCATCTACAGAAAAGAATACCAGAGGGAGGAGCAAGCAGCAAGCATTTTGAGCAGAAATATAATATACCACAGAGGACATTTGATAAAGTAGGTCAAGTGGTTATGAAAAAATAAAAGAAGGAATCTATGGTCAGACAAGCTTAGTACCTGCTATATGCTATGCCTATTTTTACAGCTGTACAATATAAATCAACATAAAGGCTCTCAGAGTCAGAAAAAATAAAAGAAAATTAAGATTGTTTAATCCCTAGTTTCTAAGCTTTGTTTCAATGAAACACTTTTCAAACCACTGTGTCAATGTACTGCAACAATCTGAGATGACCTAGCTAAGGAATTCATTTGCATACTAAACAAAATAACATTTTCCTCTACTATAAAGCATGCATGTGGTATCTTCCCCATAGAATATTCCATAATAAACTGTATAACTTTGAGTTATCCTTATGTAAAAAATTCTTTCAAAAAACTTAAAGAATTCTATGTAAATATTTTAATATTATTCTAGCTAGTTATAGATTGTTGAAATTTAATGTGTTAATAAAGAACATGTGGAGATGAATCTAAAAAAGCTGGTTGTTCCAGGTAGTGGAGCATTCCAGAAAAGATTTTACTTTCAAATCCTTTTCATTACCATGTTTGGAATCATGCAATTCCTGTAAATTAAAGCAATGCAACCCCCCTCCGTTTATGGGAACATGTCATTTTAAAAGTCCATAAGCAGTTCTGGAGTTATAAATAAGCACTCAAGCCTGTGATTGGCCTCACTGGGAAAGCTCATTTTGTGCTTTTTCTCTACCTCTACCCAATTACATCCTTACCCATCCTCCGTGGGGTGCTCATGATTTACAATGCTCGTGCAGCTATGTGAGTGCAGGTTCTTGCTTCTCAGTAATTCCTGCAGGATTGTGCCACAGGAGTGGCTGTAATTACTTCATGACCCTTCCAGTTTTAAGTCACTGAGGATGATTATCTTTTTGTAAATGCATCCTCTATTCTCTGACACCTTCCCCTCTTTTATCATGCTCAGTTAAAATTTCCCAGGATCCTCCTCCCAGATGTACTTCTTAAATGATGGAGTTGCTCTAATTTCTGTTTCCGATGTCCTGCTCCAGTTTCTCTCCCTGTATGCCACGGTGAGTTAATCCATTCTCAACCTTTCTACCCCAGCTGGATCTGTCTCCACCCCACACTACTTTTGAGCTTCAGGACTATATTCTGGGTTGGTTTGCTTTTGAGACAGAACCTCATTATGTAGTTCAGGCTGGTCCAGGCGAGCCTCATACTCAACACAATCCTTCTGCCTCAGCCTTCCAAGTGCTAGCGTTACAGATGTGGATGACCATACCTGGCTCAGAACTATATTCTGTTAGCCAACAGGTAATCTCTACCTGATGCCTCACATTTTTCTCAAAATTAATGTATTCCAAATGGAACTCTTCATTTTCTTTGCAAAACTGCTTTACTTGCATTCTTCATTTTGTTAATAGTATCATCACCTGTGCTGCCTCTCAAGTTTAAAAATGGACATTGTCTCTGGTCTCCTCATTTCAGTTACCCCCATTCTCTAACTCATGCCCCTTTTGCTTATATACCTTTCACACACCCCTTTTGTTCAAATGCTGATGCTGTCTGTTCGGGTTCTGAGCATGTAGAATAGTGGTCATGTCGATGGATTCAGCACCCAGCCTAGCTGCCTGGGACAGAGTTCTGACTCTGTTACTGTTTATGGTGCGGCACAGTTAAGTTAGTCAATTTTTTTTTAAATTTTATTTTAAAGGGAAAGGAGCAAAAACAAAATAACAAAGACAAAAGCAAAAACAATAGAAATGATACAGGATTTCAAAACAAGATGATAGGACATTAACAATGGTTGCTGTATTGCATATTGTTATTTTTAAAGTAGTTGTTCAGATTGCCAGATACAGGCACGCCAGATTGATTAAACAATAGAACATTAACTGTTCTTTTCAACAAACCAATGGAAATCATCAGTACAATTATTCTAGCTATCTTGTGCATATATATTTTTTCCCTTCCTTCTTTCTTTCTTTTCTCCTTTCCTTCATTCCAGTTGTTCTTTCTTTTAAGGAAATCAGTCAGTTTTACTGGGCCTCAGTTTTTTACTTTTTAAAAAAGAAAGCATTACCATATCTACCACATAAGATTATTCAGAGGATTATTTTAGTTACTAAGTACAGAGTGGCTAGCACAGAGTATGTGTACACTAAATGGTAGGTATTAATATTGTAACTATTAGCTGATTTTTCTTACACTAGTCTCCTTCTACTCCTAATCGAATCATTTTTCAAAGAGACAAACCCTGATTTTCTCCAGCTTCTTTAGTAGCACATTTAAAACTCTTCAAATATCTGTTCCCAAGATACTTTCCTGGCTTATTTCTAACTGCCTAGTCTCTACACACTGAGGTTCTTACCATTAAACACCCTGTCCTTTTCTAGCTCTCTGCTTTTGCATTTACTACATATGTTAGCCAGCTTATCTAAGGTACGCTGCTGTAACCCACCCATATCCCCATGTCTCAGTGCTCTCACCCATGTAAGCTTATCTATTGCTTATATGACTTGTTAGATTCAAGTTGGCCTCAGCTCTACTCCAAGAGTATTTATTCTTAGAGTAAAGCAGAAAAACTTCTTCCTGGACATGGTTTTCTCACATAGCAGAAAAACAATCAGATTGGATTGTTGTGATGGATTCTAGCAGTATTTAGAAGTGGAGTTTTTTGGGAGATGATTGGATCATGAGGGCTGTAAACTCATCAGTGGATTAACAGGCTTACTGGGTGATAGGGACTTGGTTGAAGCTTGGGTGGTGGGGGCTAGGTGGAGGAAGCAGGTACCTGAGAGCACGCCCCAGGAGGGCACATGGTGCTCCAGGCGTCTCTGTCTCCCTCTCTCTCCTTTCCAACCTTCCTTTCCCCGCTGCCTCCTTTCCTCCCTGTTTCTCTCTCTGTCTCTCCCCTTCCCAGTGCCATGAGGTGTGTGGCTTTGTTCCACCACATACACCTTACCACAGGCCTCACAGCAATAGAGCCAGGCAACCATGAACTGAAACCTCTGAAATGGTGGCAGAAAAGCTGACCAACACATGGGTCTGGAAGGGTTTGCTTAGAAGTAGCGGAAAACATTTCTACCAACATTTTATTTTGGCCTAAGCAAGTTATACAACCAAATCTGACCTTAACTACATCATAGAAACACAAACCTACCATACAGAAATGGAAGGAATTGTCAGCAATAATTACATAACCCTCATAGTTTCTCACATTTGAAATGCCATCATATGTCCCTCTTTCTCCCTGCTATTAAAGCCTGCAAAGCTTTATTATCACCCCTTTTGTAAGATTTTACTCTTGTCACCAGATAGAGTTAGCTCACTCCTTTGCATTCTTTAAAAACTCTGGTCTCTTTTCTAACAAAGTGCTTATCACACACTGCTAAGCGTATCTGTTTACATCTCCCTTGTGGGGAAAGATCATGTCTTGATTTCTCTCTCCCTGGTTCCTAGCATCTCAGAACATATTGATAGGATAAACAAATAAGGCAGGTTGCTGCTTGGCCAGTTATCAGACAGAGTTTGGAAGGCTTTCTGCATAAGCAGTGCTGGGTGACCAAGTAACTCCTCCATTCAGCCAGAAAAGAAATATGAAGACTGGTGAAAAAGCTGGTTTATTTTTTCCACATGCATATCAAATACTTATGTCATTTTTAAAATTTTGTCCTCAGCCTTTCCCTACATACCAAAAGCAAATACCTTGGAAAGAGAGTTTGTGCATATAGCCATGGGATATAAGTGTATGCAGTATTCAAATGCAAACAGATTATGTCCATTTAGTGTTTGATGAAAATTTGCTTCTAATCAGGTGATCTATGAAAAAGACAGGAGTGGTTATTTTGAACCTTAAGTGAAGTCTCCTCTTTGGAGGTACTAAATGAAATCCTGAGGTGTGCAGTTTTACCTCCAGTGTATTGTGAATTCGTCCCTCATCAGAATGTCACTGGCACTTAGTTCAACTATGTGTTACCCCTGTACTGTGCTTTTGTGCACCTCCTACTTGGCTCCTCTCTGCCCAGAATGCCCCTCTCTTCCTCTCTCAGCGCATGACCTTCCTTCTAAACTCTCTGATGTTCTGTTTCATCATTCTCCAATAGCGATGAGCCCAGTTGCATAGTGTCTTTGTCTTGCGCTTGTTTGATCACATTCTACTGTTAATATACAGTCCTAGACTTATGACAGCTTAACTCATCATATTCCAGAAGATATCATACTTCCAGTTTTGAATTTTGGTCTTTTATTGGGCTAGTGATATTCAGCATGACACTCTGATGATGCAGAGAAGTGGCCAACAGCTCCCAGCTCTCAGTCAGACACACAATCATGAAAGTAAATTGATACTCTGCAAAGCTAAGCTATAATGTTTGACAAGCAGTTTATCAGGACTTTGTCCCATTGCTAGTTGAGGACCAGCTCTTTCAGTTCATATCTACTTCCTCTTAAAGAAAAAAGAGTCCTTTGAGATCAAGCACTTCAGTGTCTATTCCTTCTCTACATTCAGAGCAGACTGCTTGGGATATAAGTAAGGTGCTCAATTAAGGCTTGTTACATTGAGTTACTGTGGAACTGAAAGCAAAAATAAAGATTTATACATTATGTGGTCAATAATATGATCTACTTTTCTAATGTATGTTAATATTTTTGTGATTCATGAATAATGGAACCTTTCTAGCATTTAATAAAATGTTAATTTCTGTTAATTACATTTCATGCAAAACTTTTTGAAAATTAACTAATTCTCATGAAGATCTATTTGAATATTTAGGAGGAAAAATGTCCAACCAAAAGCTCAAGCTACAAAGAGAAAAACACATACATGGGATTACATTAAACTAAAAATCTTAGGCACATAAAAAAATACTAACAAAGTTAAAAGGCAAACTGAGGATTAGGAAAAACCATTTTCATGTTACATATCTGATGAAAGGTCAATATCTAAAATTTATGAAGAACTCTTAAAACTCAAGATAAGAAAAATAATCCAATTAATAGATACATGAAAGATCTGGGCCAACATTGCTTCAAAGAATACATAACAATGGCCAGCCAGTATAAGAAAAGCTGCTTAATATCATTAGTCATCAGAGAAATGCATATTAAAGCAGTGGCTTTATAAGATACCACCTGGCAACCCATTAAGATGGCTATTACCACAAATTCAGGAAATAACAAATGTTAGCACGGATATGAAGAAAAAGGAACCCTAGGCATTTGGCAGGGATGTAAATAGATTGGTGCAGTCATTCTGGTGACCAGTATGAAGGGCCCTAAAGAAATTTTAAGAAAGAACCACCACATAATTCAGTAATCCCTTTTCTGGGTATACAGCCAAAGAAACTGAGGCTACCACCTTGTAAGGAGAGCTACACATGCATGTTCACTGTAGTATCATTTATGATAGCTAAGAAATGGGAACAATCTAACCATCAACAGACGTATGAGGAAAGAAAATGCATATAATAAATATAATATAATGTAATATAATATTCAGCCTTAAAAAGATCATGTGCTTTATCATACCTGAATGGACCTGCGAGCCATTATGCCATGTGAAAAAGGCCAAATCAGAAAGAAAAATATTACATAATCTCATTTATATGTGGAATTGGGGAAAAAAGAGAGAGAAAATAAAAGAGTAGTAGAGGAGCGGGAGGAAAGGAGTGGAAAACGGGAAAGATGTAGCTCAAAGGATGTAATATGGCAGGTGTGAAGGAGGAACGAGTCTTGAGATCTAATGTACAACATGTGTTAACATGGCTAAAGCTAATAAAACTGTATTGTACTAGAGATTTTGTTAAGTAACTTGATCTCTTGTACAAGGCCTACGTAAATAACTATGTGATAGATATGTTAATTTGCTTTACTGAACATTATACCATCTACATGCCTCCATAACATCATGTTACAAATATCAATATATATAATAAAATTTATCTTTACAAAAGGAGAAACTGCTTTAAAAAGAAACATTCATCATAGGCTATTGTATAGCTACAAAAATTAGAAATTATAGTAAGTCTTCTTTTATCATTGTCACAGAAAAGTGAAAGCTTCACTCAGACTCCCAAATTACAGAAAGATAATTTAAGTTATACGTGTCTTGGAAAAACAGTTCCACATGCTAATTTAACCAGATCTTCTAAAAGAAACAAGCCAAGTGCAAATTGCATCCTTTTAATTAGCTCAAGAAAAAGAACTTTCAGTTTTGGTAACTGTACTGCACATTACATAAGACAGCATTAGTGTCAGAGAAAGAAGAGGGCAAAGAGGTTGTAATTAAAGCAAATCTTCCCAGAGCCTTGGATTGTATCAGGAATGCAGCCAGAATAAGCAAGACTACTGACTTTTGCCAGGATCATGTTTAGAGGTTACTTTATCATAGCCCTTGCTTTAGAAACATAATTTGAGCATAGAAGGGCTCCCAGTGTTCAGTGACCTCCATGTGCTTCCCATTAGGGGCAGAAGGAGAAATGCTCTGGTGGCTTCTGCAAGTAGGAGGATAGCTTTTCACTTGGCAAAAGTCCACATGCCAATCTGGACATGAGGAAGGCTGGGATAGTTTTAAAGTGCAGGGATACACACTCATACAGAGTTACCTAAGAATCGTTGGCACTGGTCACCCCACCAGGTGGAAATGCATCTAGCTGGGCTCAAGATGGCTATGTTATTCAAAATGACAATGCTTTTTCAAATGTAAGTTAGTGGCAACACATTATCAATGAGTTCTTTTGCTTGGTAAACAATTACAGATTAGGAAGCTAGTAGAAATGGGCTATCAAATCTTTTACTCATTTACTCCCTACCAAGAGAGCATGATTAAGTCTTCCAGGTCGGCGACTTCCTGCCCTGCTTCCCATCTGCAGCCAGAATAATACAAAATCACTAAACCAAGTGCTGTAGCACTTTTAGTTACTTACCCAATATCCACTTCTCCCTTTTTCTTCACAAAACATTTATCAGCTAAATATTCACTTTTTCCATCCCCAGGGGCTGCTGGTACAAGCTTTTGATTTCCTATTAAAGGGAGATGGATTCCCCTCTTTTCTCCTGCTTACTAGAAGCAAACATCTTGGACTGCAAGGCACTGGGGAGGGCACATGAGATAGATAAAAGAATCAGGGTCTGTTGTGGCATCATGATCATGAACAATGCCAGCACCCATCTAACCATGGTTTTTCTGTAATGTGTAAAAGCCATTCTTCCCATTTGTTGAAGCCGTTGCTGTTGGGTTTTCTGTTACTTGTGGCGAAATGCATCCCTAATGAATACACCAAATCTACTGATAGAGGAGCAATGCCAGGTAAAGGAATAATACTCTAGAGAATGCTAAAGTATTATAGTTTTCCTGTCTTTTCTCAGATGTTTCTCACTGCTCCCTTTTCACACAATTTTGGGCCAGACTTTACAAATGGAACTTAAAGCATCACCTTGACACATACCAACTTCTTTCCTCTGACATATGAAGGTTCTTCCAACACTAAGAATCATTACTATCCAGCTGTGTGAGATTTTCAGTAAAGCTTATAACATAAGAAATCTGATCAGCTGAAAATAAATCACATATTTATTTAAAACAGTGGAATGAAAGGTGATCTCACTGTTATACCAATGTTTGTATAACCTAGTTTCCACTATCAAAATCATATTTTAATTTCAGCTTTAGGTACAGTATTCCTCTTTCATTGTTCAGGAAGAAGACTCATATATAAGAGTTTCATGTGGACTCCATAATTACATTTTGCAAATTGTGTTTTTATGTGATGTTGAAGGTAGTCATTTTCCAAGTGCTAACATGTAGGTAGCTCATATTTCTGCATAAAGAGAAAACAGACTTCTAAACTGGTGACATCTGATGGATGGATTGGGTCACAGATGCGCACACCTGGCACACAGCCAGACCCTAGGCTTCTGCAAATGTACAATTGCACTGGATCCATCAGATCAAAGCATTGTTTGTCCTGGATCCAGTTGTAGGCTTGGTATCCCATTTCATCTCATTCTGCTTTAAAACTTACATGATATTCAGAAGAATGGGTACCAAATGCCAGCTTATTTATCTTCTTTTCACTCTCCCATTTAGAGAAGTGCCCACCAAAGAATTTAGAAATCAGACAGATTAATCACTTAAACATTGGCAGCATTAACAACAGCCACCTCTGACTGCGATATTCACTATGGCCAAGAACTGTGCTAAGCACTGTACGTACATCATCTTCATTAGTCTTCACCAGTCTATAGAGGTGGGGAGGGAGGCCTCGACTCAACCATCAGTGAGTTTTAGGAGGATCCGGGGGCTAGACTCTGGGATGTAGCTGTAAGAAGGGTAGATTTCAGGTCCCCACCCCACCACCTCCACAGATGGTGACATCTCAGAGTCTGATGAAGGAAAGGACATTGTGAAGCCATGAACATGAAAAAAGGAGGAAAACTAAGATACATATAACAGGATCTGAACCCAGACAAGCCTCACTGAGGAAAAACATGCTAAGCCTTGTTATTAAGGTCTATTAAGGCGAAGGAGGTGGTGATGTTGATGTTGGGAGTGAAAATCATTGCAGGCACTGGATGGAGATGCTGTCAAACAACACAGGGACAAAAATGTCCAGTAGCAATTCTGACACTGGAAACAAGGCACTACTTTTGGAGCTGAGAGAATGAGTGAGAGATCAGGTTGGTGAGACAGGCAGCTGACAGATCTAGAGGGACATGGTTGGGACTTTATTCTAAACACTATGCAAGGGCATCTAGAGGTAGTGGTGTCTATGACTATGTGGGTGAGGACGAATTAAGGAGAAGAATGACCAGATTTCAACTCATATTTAGAGAAATTAAGAAACTTTGCCTGAAGATGCATAAGCTGAAAGATTTTCTTCAAAGCTCTCCCATCTTCTAGTTTTACCAGTTTCATCTGAGCCAGGTATGTTAGCACTATCAAGCCCATTGCAAGACAGTGCAGAGCACATATGATAAGTCTACACCCATGTTAGGGGTCAGGATTCCAAGGGTCTTGCCTTTTGTTTCTTCTCATTGGCCTCTTAGAATTTGGAATCTGTATTTCTGACTCCATCCGTCTGTACATGTCTCAAAGCCCATTTTGACCGATAGTAACATTTTATCAAAACAAAAGTTAAAGCATTTAGTGACACCATTCTCCTGCTAGGAAAATCCTCATTGTTCAGCTTAAGGCTGACAATGTTAGCATGTGAGGTAACACGTACAGATGAGTAGACTGAGGTTCCACTAGCCCAGGCTCACACGGATAAAAAGTTCTAGCCTGGCAGGCCAGAGTCTGTTGTCTAGGAGGCTAAACTCTCGGGGCCACACAGCTATGCAGTTCTTTCTGGTCAGTACTCCTTCTAGCAGGAAGAAAGGGGAGAAAGGGAAAGAGAAGTAAGGGGGCTTACAAGAAGTGGCTTTAATATAAAGAACATCACACACAGGATAGCATTCCCATGGCTTTTAATATTCCCAACCCATCTTGTTAAAAAAGTCTACAAAACTGAACACTATAGAGAAGAGAAATAATTTTTCAGTTCTAACTAAACTCCATTTTCCTTACTGTTTCAATGTTAAATGCTATATCTGATTAGAATTGTTACTAGGATATCCAGTTTGGGTAAAATAAGTAAAGAATAAAACAATCACAAAATCCAAAACTGATATTTGCTTGAATCCCTGAGGCTTTTTAAAAAGATCTTTGGATCTCTATAGATAAGTCAGGTGTCTTCCAGATCTAGTCCTTTTAATCTTCTGAAAGGAGTGGCTTTCCCCATAGGATAAAAGCCATTTTGAGACATAAACTTGTCCTAGATGTTTTCTTTAAAACCGGGCTTGTTCTAGAAAGCTTTAGGAAATGTTCTGAACTCTTTATTTTATTTTCCAAATAATCTATCTATACATAGTAATATATTTATGCATTTTACCCAGCAGACTAGAATGGATCAAAGGATGCACATATTTTGTAGTATTTATGATCCTTTAACATTAAGGAGCTCAATGGTACTGATCTCATTTTTGAAATTATATTCTTTAGGAAATTGCCTTAATTTAAGTATAATGTAAATGTTCCTCTCATTTTTAAGGCATTAATCTTGTTAGATCACGTTTAAACAAGAAGTAGTAGTTCATAGCATTATGTAGTACTTCAAAGAATGATGAATATTACAGTGTAATATTCTGTAACAAAAAATTAAATTGACCCAAGTAATATTGCTGGTTAAAGATAATGCAATTTCACAATAGTCAGTTCTCAAATAAATGATAAATTACTCAATTTCAACAGGTCAAAACCTATTTCTGAAAATGCTATAAAACTCAAATCTCATGTGATTAAATCCAAAGAAAAGGGTTAAATATAAGTCTTGATAACCTTATTCCATTAAAGAACAGTATATGGAAACCACTGAAATGGAATTACAACACTATGAAAATTTATTTCTTAAATTAGCACAGGAATATCAAGGGGTCAGAAGGCAAAGAAAAGTATGTGTATAGTTGTGTGTGCATGTGTGTGTGCCTGTGTGTGCGTATGTATGTATGTGCATGTGTGTGTTTGTGTGTGTGTGTCCTTCTCCATTTTGTCCTCAGGCAAGAAGCAGCCTTGTCACTTAGTAGAGGAGTTCCCAGAGAGAGAGAAAAAAGCCCTGATGTAAATCTTCTACACTGAAAACCTGGAATGGATAGAATTAAAAGCAGTTCAGAATCGCTAGTGGAGCTCTATTTCTTATATATTTACCTCATTTTGTTCTCACAGTCCCAGAAAGTGGATCCCATCTGAATGGTAACCATTTAACTAATGTTTTTCCTTTTTCTTTTTGAGATACGACTAAGTAACTTATCAGAGGTGACTTAGCCTCAAGTCTTTTTCTATTATTTTCTCTTCCTGCCACCTATATAGAAAAGTAGGCCCCAATAATTCACTTTCTCCCAGTAAATCATTTGAACATGGGAACAGATGATATCCTTTGACTACGAGGAGTAGAGGCAAATCCTACAGGGAGGCTGATCTGCCAGCTGGGGATTTTCAAGGAGGCCTGCTCAACACAGGTGTGCCAGGAAAATCTGGGAAATAACAGAAGGGTAAGAGTGAGGAGATGGGGAAACACATTGTAAATTTCCTGTGGCCCCAGGGACCCCACACCACTGTCAACATACTTTAGATGTCTCCACAGGCACACTTCCTTATGTAACGTACAAAGAGAAAGCGGTGTTCTTGTTAAACAGAGCTGAGAAGTCTCACATAAGGGATACTTCAAAGGGCAAAAACTGCATAATGATAGAAAATAATAAGAATTATCATATAAGAAGTGTTTATTACACATCCACTACCACCACCAGCACCGAAATCCTTTAATATACGTTGAACCTTCACCATATAGCAGACACTATTCTAAACTCTCAACATGTATTGTCTCTTTTCTCACAGGTGTTCAATCAGGTAGGTACCATTTTCATCCTCCTTTCACAGAAGAAGAAACTAAGACCTAGACAGGAAAGTTATTTGTCCAGGGACAGAGGATCCTAACCCAGATCTTTGATATCCATAACTGCAAATCACTTAAGTATTTCATTCAAAAGATTTGTGTTGACTCTTTCCTATGTATGAGGTTTGGTGAAGCCAAGAGAGGAGAGTTGAACAGTGATGAAATGAATGTATAACTCAAATGGTGCCAAGGACCCCAAAAGGCAGCTTGAGGCATTATGACAGGACCTGTGCTGGGGACCTGCCCCTGTTTCATTTTACTTTCACAATATTCCTATTCTTACTTTATACAGGAGCAGGGAGGAAAACTGTTTGCACAGTTGAGGACAATCTTCTCAGACCCTCCTTAATTGTGAATCCATTATTTCACTCTAAGGTAAGTCACATTTTAGTTGCCATTAGCAAATTATTTAGCTTGGAATCCTAAGTGGCAGTTATGTGCACATTAAAAGTTCCAAAATACTAATTTTGCTTTAGCTCAGCACATGCTTTTTTATGTACACAAAGATTTCCTACTGCTTATGCAATAGAGCAAGGCATTTAAGTGGCCACTCACTTGGGCATGCTGGCAGGAGATGACCAGCCAGGGAGTCTACACTTAGGCTGGGGCTCAGAGTTATGCTTCAGTTTTTCATCTGCTTGTGGAATGTAAAATTTGGCCTTACCAACTATGTTTATTTCTGTTCAAAGCACTGGAAATAAAAGGTTTGTGCAGATGTTTTAAGGAACCCTATAGACTACTCACAAACTTCTGTGGTTAGTGTAGCCACCAGAGTCAGAAGCAATGACTCACTCTAAACTGAGTGTTGCTGCTTCTTAAAATATGTTTTGGTCTTATCCTCAGGAAAGTTGGTACACTCATCACAAATATTGCTAGGTGGAGAAAGGGGATATTGAGCCTGGGTGGAATTATTCAAGTTTCATTTCAACTTTCAAGGTTATTTCTAAGATTATGCTCAACCCAAGAAAAATACCTGTGTTTTGCCAAAATTTCTTCACTCCTCTAAGGTATTTTTAGGGCAGGAAGATTTCTGTGCGATATACACGTTATCATACATTTGTCAAAATTCATAGAATATACAACCCAGAGTGAACTCTACAGGGTACTATGGATTTTAGTTCTTGAATTCCATCAATATTTACTCATTGGTTGCAGCAAAAGTATCACAGTAATGCAAGGTGTAAATTTGCAGGGAACCCTGACTGAGGTGGAGTGGGGTGAGCAAGGGTACTCTGTGATTTCTGCTCAGTTTTTTGTAAACCTAAAACATCTCTAAAAACTAAAGTTGATTCATTACAAGTGAAAAGGAACCATTTTCCACCAAATATTTTAGACACTTTCACATAGTAACATGACAGTAAAACACATTACTATAGTTCAGCTAATTAACTTAATTATATGCATTTACATGAATATTTCACATATCAAAAAAAACTACCTTTCTCCAGTTGTCCACAACACAGCACCAGGCACTCATCTTGGGGAGCAGAGTGGATGCTGGGATTTCGTCCCCACTTGCCTCCTTCCTCAAACGTCTTTGTGCAGTGCACAGACTGAACAACTGCACACAGTGGTCCCACTGGGACCTGATCTATTAGAACTGCAGGTCTTCAGACAAGAGCTGTTGTGGTTATAGTAAGTGAGGAAAAAGGATAAACATCTCTGTAGAGTTCCAAGGACTGACTAGAGAAAGAGTTGGGCTGAGAACACATAAACCACATGAAAAACACTGTTCCATAGGACTAGGAGTGAAGTACCAAAGTCAGAGCCCTACTGCCTTCAGAACTGATATTAAAGTAGAGGTAAAAAGCCATCTGAAGGAACAGAGTCAAAATCTGGAAGGAAGGAAGCACATCTAAGCAGTGCTCACCTGGAAAGCCACGTCAGCCAAGGTAGCAGGTCGTCATCGGAGCCAGAATCAGGAATTGCTGGTGGTCCTGGCGAGAGCAGTCTTGTGCAGACCAAGCTGCTGCCCAGCCCCAGAGCCAGGCTCTGAGAGAGAGGATAGGAGTTTGAGGAGAGCAGGCTGGGAGGCTGGCTTTATACATGGCTCAGCCCAGGGCTGGAGGGAAAGAGGAGAAGGGGAACGCATCCCAGCAATGCCTGGAATGCATCAGCTGTGCAAAACAAAACTCCTGGGAAAACCACACGTGTCTTGCACTGTGGTTCAAGGAAGTAGTAATGGGATAAAGAGCTTTTGCTTCCAGGCCAGGCTTGAGTCCATCCCACAGTTGGAGTTAAGGACCCACATCTGACATCAGGGTGAAAGGAATCCCAGGGCATGCATAACCTTCCAGTATCAGAGGACTCCTGAAAAGAGCCAATAGGTAACCTGAGGAGCCAGCTTCACTAAATGCCTGGGCCGGGGTTTTAGCCACTAAAGGGGACTCTCCAGAACTGAACTGAATTCGTGGGAAATTTCCATTACTCTTTTTCAATGGGCTAGTGCTTTCTTGAGCTAGGTGTTTAGACCACCTGCACCCAAACCACGACAGAGTCCCTGAGGGCTTCTCTGTTCCACCATGTACCCAGTGGTTCTGCATCTCTGGGAAGCAGGTCTGCGCACCTACACTTTATCAGCTTCCTGAGTGATCCTTCTGTGTCCATGTACACTGAAGTCTGAGGACTGTGGAAGCAGAACAGTGGTTCTCAAGGTTCGAGGGCCATCATAATCACTGCCAGGATGTGGCATGTAGATTACTGGGTTCTAACTAGAATTTCCGATTCACTATCCAGGGTGGGGCCCGAGTATTTACATTTTGAACAAGTTTCCAGCAATACTGTTGAAACAGGGGTCCTCCCTATGAGATCAAATGAGAAATTCTTTTTACCTGGAAATTTCTTAAAAGCTCAGACATGTAAAAATCCCACTCCTCATTCATCCCATACGTGAGCCAGCTTTCACCTCCAGTTACTCGGATGACTAACACCCCTGACCTCTTTCTCACCTTGTTAGATAACTCTGGTGTGGTCTTGAACTGACAATACCAGAAAGGATTTCACCTGGCCAGCGCTGACCTTGTGTATTGTTCTAGCTCCAAATGTTTGCTGTCATCAGCCTTGTCCTTACTTCATGTCTGACGGCTACCTGTTCTACACCATGCTTTCCTGGGCTTCCCAAACCGAAAGTAGCCTCCATTTGCTTGTCACAAGAGATAGCATGAAAAAAAATTAAAAAAAAAAAAAAAGGAGAAGGCTGAAAATATTCTGGATTTTAGAAAATGTTATTTTGGGGAGGCTTTCTGGGACAGGATGTCTCTAGCATTAGCTAGAGGAAGCCCAGCTTTTGATAAACATGATTTTGCCTGGTGCAGATCAAAGGGAGCCGTTTACTCAAGGAAAGGTTGGAAGTATGTGACGAGGCCCTTCTGTAGACTCCCCGTAAACAGGATAAACTATCAGTAAAAGCTTCGCCTGCAGCCGGGCCGCGGTTACCGGCAACAACGGAGCCAGGAGAGCACAGAGTGGCGAGGAAGGAACCTGGGTCCTGACAAGGTTGTTCTGCCAAGAGAGTGGCCGTAAACAGGGTTAGCTGTGATGAGATTATCAGCCCAGGGCCCGGAGGCCCGGATGGAGACGTCAGTGCTGCACGGAAAAGACGCAGAGGTAGCCTGTAGGGTGAGAGGATTACCAAGGAAGGGGCGAGGGCTTTCCCTCCTTAGCTTCTCTCCAGTGCCAGGATAAAAAGAGAGTGGCCAGAACTGCAAATATTGCTTTGTTAGGTTGGAAGAATGAGGGGCTAAGTCACTAAAACAGTGATTCTCAAGCAGATATTGGTGGTATGTGGTGACGCTTTGGGTTGTTACATCCAGGCGAGAGGGCGCTATTAATATCTAAAGGCACAGACTAGGGTTGCCGCTTAGCACCCTGTGATACGCAGATCAACTTCACCCCATAAAGACTTCAGCCCAAGTTCAAAGGTGGAGAACCTCTGCCTTCGAATGAATGATATGAGGAAAACCCGGCAGGACACTGGTGACAAGCTGGGAACTAAGTGTGGCAAGGGGTATTGAGGGAACTGGGCTCAGTCCAGGGGTGGTTGTCATGTTATCATCCCCAGAAAGTCAAAACTGGCTTTAGGAGGAGGTGATAGGAATGGGAAAAAAAACCACCCTATTTATTTTATTAAATGCAGCTATACCCAAATGGGTAGATAGTATTTCTGTGGTATTAGAATTTCAAAGGAGTGCTGGGGTGGTATCTCTGTGATAGAGTGCTTGCCTAGCATTTGAAAGGCCCTAGGTTTGACCTACACACAGGAAAAAGCAAAGAAAATTCATAGCGAGTGGTAAGGAAAATGTCAACAAAAGCTTCTTAGTGAGGTGATAGTGTAAAACAGGGAAAAGCACCACTTCTGGTCTAGATCAGAATCTAGGTTCACCCACTTTCTCCAGTGGACCTCAGGATCTACACTGTGGGCTCCTTCTAACAGGTAAATCTGTGGCAATGACTGCAGAGCTTCAGGTTGGTTCTTATAGCCTTCAGGACAAAACGGAAATAGCTGTGTATTTGAAGGCACACTGTCAATGTGGCCCTTGCTCCCCCACACCCAGCAATCTGTGTTGGCCACAGTGAGCCATTTACATGCTGCTCCCCACCCACTAAGCCCTTTCCTCTCCAGGCCTAGAAGGCCCTCTTCTGTCCCTCCCCTGACACTTCGGAATTTGCTACTGTCACCTAGCTCTCTGTACCCTGGGCTGCTTGCCTTTCTCTAGAATAGAACCTAGCTCAATCCTGGTGTAGCCTGGTTTTCACCTTGCTCAAACAATTCACTTACTTGCTTGTGAGTTCCTAGCATGTTTATGGCGAGCAGAATTCCTGATGTACACCAGACCCATCATAAGCATTTGTGAAAAGCCCAAGAAGATTTGTGCTCTGTTATGGTTTGTGCCTAGGTGCCTCCCCAAAGCTTCAAACGAGTGGGCAGGCTTTTCAGAGGTGGTGAAATCTAGAGCTTGTGATTGATTCACGGTCCAATGCTAGGGTTAAGGGTGAGAGCGCTACACTTGCTCTAGGGTGGGTAGCCTGCACACAATACAAGGGACAAAAAGAGGTTCGCACACTTGCCCACTTGCTTGTTATTTTACTACAACCTTTCCATCGTGAACTGTTTTCTTCTGCCAAACTACCTTGCCTTGGAGGAGTCGATTATGGACTGAAACCTCCACAAACTATGAGCTAAGTAACCTTTCCTCCTTTAACTTTGAGCATTGGGTATTTTGTCTCAACAATGATAAAAAAAAGTAACTAAGACATATTCA
The DNA here is from genome assembly GCA_004027595.1 of Dinomys branickii. NCBI lineage: Eukaryota > Metazoa > Chordata > Mammalia > Rodentia > Dinomyidae > Dinomys > Dinomys branickii. The sequence continues at coordinate 55,805 of PVLD010005764.1, forward strand.
CTATCTTATGTCATTCACTCTACTCTGGGAGACAGTCATGCGTACTCCTGTGTCATAGGAAGGTGCATGGATCCCTTAGATGAGAAATCATACAGCCCCCTTTGATGCCCCTTCTGCAACCTGAAGCTTACCTAGAACTCTGGCCAGAGGAGACAGATAATCAGGCAGTTTCCCTCAAGAAACTTCTAGAAAGAGCATAGCACAGAAATGTCTCACAGGAAACAAAAAAGGAGCGAGACAAAGACAGAAAGTGTGCCAGAGACAAGAATTTTATACATACTACAAGGCTATAGAAAATAAACCGAAGATAATAAAGGGTCTCTAGGAAAAGGAACTGGAAGACCATTACCTTCAAGACCTGGAGCTAAGATCAGCATTTTCAGTAAAGTGGTCCTCAATTTGACTTCAGTGTTTTAGAACCATGACTGAAACAATCACTAGCTCAGTTATAGAATCTACAGAGCAGAGCAAAAGCTGCTAAATTGGAAGCCTTCAGTATGCAGGGAGAACTGTGGTTCTGGAGACAAGAGGGAGGGCCCAGACTTGAAGCATTGCTCAGAAGTCACGGTCACTATATAGGGCTTATGTCACAAGCGATCTGTGGAGCTGTGATGACTTTATTTTTTTTATTTATTTATTTTTTTTGCGGTACTGGGGATCGAACTCAGGACCCTGCGCTTGCTAGGCAAGCGCTTATTCCACTGAGCTATATCCCCAGCCCCTGTGATGACTTTAGAGACAAAAACATCAAGTGAGACTAGGGCTGAGTAGAGATAATGCTGAACAGTTCTACGATGTCTTGTATATTTCCCATTAGCTTTTCTTAATTAGATTGTGAACTTCTTGGTCTTGGCAGTAGCTTTGGAAACTTATATATATATTTTTTCTTTTTCAGTGCTTTGGACCTAGGAGGTGCTTAAAATTTTCGTTAATTGTCCTCCCATCATCAAACTTTTGGTAAGAGCTTTCCTTTTGCCTTCATGCCCTTTACTTTTAACTACAGTGAATTCCTGACTTACAAATGTTCAAGCTGTGAACTTTCACCAATGGACCTCCCAATAGGAACATTTTTACCAATGGACCTTGTGTTAGGAACATTCATAGCTGCAAACAAATTGAAGTAGCTCACGTGTGTGCCAGATATTGTCCTAGTTGTGCTGTTGCATGTTTGCTGTACAGTATGAGAGTGTACAGTATTTGTGTGAGTGTGTTTGATTTTTTATGCTTTATATAGTATATTCGTATCAAAGGTACATAAGATTCATTTTGTTGGACTTTCATATGAATCCGATTTATCAACATTCTCCTGGAGTGGAACTCATTTGTAAGTTGGGACTTACCGTACTAGGTTCTGCCATCTAATGGCTGGAACATCTCTTTATCAAGTTGTCCGTAACTTCTGTATTCTCCAGTTCACTGGCCTGTTCTTGGAAACCTTTTGCAGGCTCTGTGGCCTTCCACACTGTAAGAACCTGCCCTTCATTTCACAATTGTCTCTCTTGGTCTGTACTGCTCTATATTCTCTTGGTTCTTTTCTTGCCATCAGTCTTCCTTAAAATTGCTCTCAGCCTCCCATGCTGGCTCCTATCTTTCCCCTAGTCTCCTGAAAGCAGATTATGGAGCAAATTTCTCTTCCTTCTTCTCTCTGGTTTTAAACTCTACCTCGACCAGCTCATTTACGGTCTCAGCTGTAGCTTCTTGCAGGGTGATTCCAGACCCTGATGTCTTTCCCAATCTTTTAGGGCCTGCTTCTTGGGGCCTAGGAGAGGATGCTGTGCCAAGTCACCCTTGGACACAGTGGCCAGCAGTACAGGGTCAGGGTTAGAAGCAGACTTCTGTAGAACTGGATAAGCACAGAGGTAGGAGAGGGCCCAGGAGAAATGCACCTCAGAAGGGCACTATGGACTGAGTGCTTATTGCTCCTCAACCATCAGGTTTAGATTTGGGTGTCCCCCGAAGCCTCATGTGTTTGGATCATGAGGGGAGAGATGATCATGGATCAGCCCACTAACAAGTTCATAGCTGAATGTGTTGTTGGAGGGTAGCACCCGGTGGGAAGAAGCAGTTCAGCAGCTGAGTGTGCTGTTAGGAGAGGGGCCTGGTTGGAGGAGGTAGTCACTGAGCATGTGGCCTAGAAGAGGGTGTTTTCCTACTTCCTCCCCACCATGCTAGAGCAGCTGTCCTCTGAGGTAGGCACTTGCACCACTTCATTTCTGAGCTTGAATCTACCGACAGTGAAGCCACTGAACCTTTGAGCCAAAATAAGCCTCTCCTCCCTTAAGCCATGGGTGTTGGGTATTGAGTCTCAGCAATGGGAAGGAGATGCAGACAGAAGTCTATTCCTTCATGGGTGGTGCTGGAGGCGGTGTCTTCAGGAGGTTACTGGCGTTAGATGGGGTTATCAGGGAGGAGCCCTCATGAATGGAATTAGTACCCTTAGAAGTGTCCTTAGAGAGCCAGCTTCCTCTCTCTGCCTTGAGAGGATACAGAAAGAAATTGCTATCCATGAATCAGGAAGCAGACCCTTATTAGACATCTACCTGCAACTGCCTTGACCTTGGACTTCCTAGCCTCAGAACTGCGAGGAATAAAATGTCTTCTGTGGAAGCCAACCAGCCTATGGTGTTTTCCTAGACCTTCCTGAGCTGCCTGACAGAGGTCAAGTCAGCCAGGACACAGATGTGCAGGGCTGAGGCCCAGATGGGAAGGGGAGATGCCAGGTGTGGGCTGGTCTGTTTTCTCCCTTGTTCTGAGCTCACTTAAGATTTTTCTCCAGGGTTCCATCCTTGACTAACATTTCGACACTTCTTTTCTCACTTTGCAGGGTGACCTCATCCACTCCTGTGATTTCAGATACTGTATTTGGGTTGGGAGTTTCCAAATGCACATCTCTAGCCTCAACTCCAAACTTATGTGTGCCTACATATCCCATGTGAATCTAAGAGTCAGCATGCTCTTCTCCTCCACCCTGACACTCTTTGCTGGTGAATAATGCCACTCTTCACCCAGTCATCAAGCCAGAAGCCACACAGTCACCTTTGCTTCATTGACCTTCTCTATCTATAAGTCAACTTTGCCTCTAATTATTGGTGAATTTGATTGCTTTTCCTTCTCCACTAAGAATTTCTTGGTCATCTTCTATCATCGCTTACCTGGATATTCCAGTAATTTCCCAGCCAGTCAAGTATGTCCAGTTTCACAGCCTCCCACTCAGCCCTGAATGCCATTCTGTCATTTTTTTTCTGAAATGAGAAGCTGAGGATTTCACTCCATGGTTCAAAGACTTCTCATTGCCTACCGCCAGATACTATTCAGTCACAATGCTTCACATGCAATTCTGTTCCTGATGGGGCTTCCTCTGCCTCTGCCTAGGCTTGTTTGTAGACTTTTCTCTAGCAGAACCTCATGCTTCAGCTACAGTTAATGACAGAATCCCAAACAGACTATGATGTTTCATAATTCTAGGCCTTTGTGCTTCTGTGCCCAATTCTTGGCCTGCTTCTTCCCTATTTTGTAAATTCTGAGCTCCTCTGGGGCAGGGACCTTGTCTCATTATTTCCCTCTCCTTGGCAGCTAGACTAGTGCTTCTCAAACTGTGTTCTTTAGACTCTTAGTCCTAGGAGTTATTGAAAGCTATTCCTCATGATCAAATATGTTTGGGGGAAACTGCGGATTCACAGCAGGAGCTCAGAGAAGTCTTTCAGCAGAAATCTTTTTCATCTGATTTAACTCTTCCCTACAACCCCAGGTCAGAGAGAGACCCTTAAGCAAATTCTTAGGGTACATGTGCAAGAGGCAAAGGGACATGTGTCCAGGCAAAGGATGATGTGGGAAATCAGAGAATGGGCTGAGCCAGGCCCCAGAGGCTCTGACATTCCAGCACCTCCAGGAACTAAAATTTAAAACCTGCCAGTGAGTTTCCAAACATTTTACATTGCAGAGGTCCAGTCTTCTGGGATGTTCTCATCTCAGACTCATTCCTGTGCTCAGACTCAATTTTAAACGGGCTTTCCGTACCTGTGAATCACGTCCCTCAACTCACTTGACATAATACACTTATTATCCCATTATTGCTATGGCTTCTTCTCTAATGATCTCTGGTCACAATGTTTTTGGCTGCTCACATACACTAATCTGCAGCAAATAGTGAGTACTCAACATGTGTTTATTGAAAGCAGTCAGCTCAAGCACAATTGCGTACTGACTGCTTGTACTGAAGCTACAGAAATGAAAACTCAAGAACTCAAAGCCTGGCCTCAGGTGCTTGAAGCCCTGGGGAGCATTTTCTGCAGCTGCTGTGACTGATACTTCATTGCTCTTACACAGAAAAAAGTGAATTAATTAGTTCTTATGTAACCAACCCACCCTGTTATGGCTTCCATCTAACATGCCCTCCCAAAGACTAACATATTTAGAAGGTGATTGAGTCTTTGGGGCACTATACTTGCCAATGAATTAGCACACTGGTGAGTTTGTAGCTGACTTGTTGTCAGGAGGTGGGGTCTGGTTAGAGGTGGGTTCTGGGGGCGGGGTGTGGCGCGGCACCTGAAGGTTCTGTTTCCTTTACCTATTGTTGTCTTCTTTCTCTGCTTCTTGGCTGCCATGGGTTGAGCACCTTTTCCTCTGCTATTCCCCTCTGCCACCCTATTTCTGCCTTGGAGCCAGTCAAATATGAGCTAAAGCTGTGAGCTGAAGCAAACCTGTCTTTTAAGGTGTGAATACTGGCTATTTTTGTCTCAGTCATAGGAAAGGGGCCAAGACCCATGGACAGAAGAGAACAAGGTAGCATCTCTGACTTGGATATCCAGCATACTCCTTCAGAGAAAGCCAATTGTTTTGAAGAGCTTAGGGTATATCACCAGTTCTGCCCAGAAGCTGAATCAGGTAAAGGCTAAGAGGCAGGCTCTAACCAGACCCCACCTCCTGACAAGTCAGCTATAAACAACTGGAATACTGGAATACTTTGTTTTTCCTCCTTGGAGGCTTTATAACTCTGGGCAAATTATTTGACTTCCCTGTGCCTTGGTTTTCTCATTTGTAAAATGGTGGTGATAATCATTTTATCTACTTCCTATGATTCTTATAGAAGACTAAACCAGTGGCTATTTATGTAGAATTTAGAAGGACACCTGGCAAGTAGCAGTTTGCTGTAGAAGTGTTTGTGAAATCAATCAGTTTTAGTTTCTATGTTGGGGCAGATTCAGGATGAGATAATAGCTAATAGCAGACAGCATAAATAGCCGTAGTGCCAGCACCTACTATTTAATAATAATAATAAAAGTTGTAATTTCTATTGGCTGATTCAATTCACAAAACAAACTATAAAGTGGATATTATTTCCATGTTTTACAGAAAACAGTGGGCTCAGAGGTTAATAATGTGCAGTGCTCCACAACTGTACATTGGGTGTGGAGCCAACTCCAGGATCACGTTCATCCCATGGCCACGTCAACCCCTTTCATCAAGTGACACTTTCACAGTGGAAGTGTGGCTCAGAAGCAACCTAGTGCAGCTCAGTGGCTTCCTGGTCAGAAGTGATTCAGAAATCACTTAAAGCACACACTTCATATTATATAAAAGCTGTATGTTCAGAATTCATTAGAAACCTTATTGTCCACTAGACAAGCTAAACTGGTACATAATACTTATTCACATACTATAAGAACTTGTAAATTGCTTCTCTCCTTCACCTTATCCAACTCCTCAGTTTTTTTCCCCAAATTCTTAGGTAATATTTTAAAAATGAATGGTACATAAATATCTTTTAAAAATAATATATAAATATGAGATAATACTTTATATATTTTTGGTGTCTTTTTCTGGTGTTTTAAACATTTATCGAAGCTATTTCAATCCACACTCATTCTTGGAATCTTGTTGCACTTATTAGGATGATTTGCTGAAAGACTATTGACAGCAGGCTGTGGAACCAGAGCTCAGAGTCTGTGCTCACATCCTCGCAAACAAGTAGTCTGATGCCTTTCTTTGTGTATCTGGAACCTACATAAATTAAAGCAGTCTTGGAACTGGTCTTTTGGTCATTTTCACCTGTTAGGACATTCTCTTCAAACAGGGTTTCAACTACATTATAGCTTCTCCCTCCCTATACCATCCTCTCTCTCTCTTTCTCTTTCTCTCATACACACATGCACTCTCACAAACACATGCACATTCGCACACTCACAGCCTTGTTTTGCCCAACCCCATGGAAAATTCCTGTATTCTTGCTTCTAGCTTGATAGATACCTGTACCTGAGGGCAATGGGAGAATGGGGTCAGCACACTAAAGCTAACTCATCTTGATCATCAAATGTTTAAGCTGGAGGCTCCAAAGATGACCTGATTCCTCCTCTTCAGTTAACAGACAATACAAGTAATGCCAGGAGAGGACCAGCAGGTTTAGGGAAATCTAATTCCCTAAATCTCACTGCAAGCCAGTGATTGGACCAGGGTTATTTGAAGACAGGCAAGGTTAGGTCCATAGAGTGATCTGTAGGATGACATGTGTCATAAGCTTGGAATAAATTTAGAGATGATTGTGGTGATATGCACATAATTTTTTCTCAGCCCACCTTAATATGGGATTGTGCATGAATTATACCTCTATCTCTTGAGAGGAATGCTTCTTTCAGAAATGATACTTACATTTATATTTTTAAAGAAACATAAATGAGATCATACTTTCATAGTACTATATGCTTCATTATTCATATTCTCAGTGAACAGATGAGAAAAAACGGCATGGAGAGAAAGATAATGAGAAAGTGAGGCAGCATGAGAGAGAGAGAGAGAGAGAGAGAGAGAGAGAGAGAGACCATCGCATGAATCTCTTAGATGTCTACCTAAGCTTCTGTCAGCTCCATTTGGCTGAATTTCTATACAGTATTATTACTGAAGTCTTATTGTTGGTAACATGTTCTTTAGATTTCCTGCTTATACATAAGCTGCTGGAAAAAGCACACATGTGAATGTGTGCTCTGCTATACTGTTTGTGTGTGTTTTCTATTTGCTTTTCCAACTTTAAGCTTCCCTGACCTAAGAAGAAAGAAAGACAATCAGACAGACAGACAGACAGAAAGAAAGAAAGAAAGAAAGAAAAGAAATCCAAGCTAGTCTAAAAGCAGCCTATTTGCAACCTGATACAAGACCTGGAATACCACCAACTAACCTGGGTGTAAGGTTCTCTGCCTGTATTTCAACAATTTTTCCAAGGGGCAGTTGGTTTATTTCCACTGAGTCACTTGAAGATGCTGAATTAACAGTACATTTCCTAAGCAATTGAAAAAGCAGTAGTCAAGTGGTAGTTATGTGTGTCAGTAGGGGGAATGGGAGTGTATGGAGTTCACATTTTGAAGCACAAGCATCACTTAATATTCTTTATATTTAGCCATGTGCACTTTTAAGGTTGGAATGGGTAATGCAGTGTTCTAATAACTGATGGTTTTTATCAAGTCTGATGTTTGATGGACTAGGCAACTTCTGAATTTCTACTTTAAAATTTATGATTCTCTATAAAAAGAAAAGTCATGAGTTACATGAACCAACTGTAGAAATTAAGCATTGTTTGTTAAAGAGTTTACTGTACATGTGTTTAAAAATACCACATTATCTATTGTTTTAGCAAATGCCATAATGCTTTTGCCAGTTCAGAAGTAATCAATGTCTTTCTGTAGGAAAATATGATGAAGAGGCACAGACGAGATGCTGGTCCCTTCCAAGCCTAAATGGTAGAATTATGTGATTTAAATTGTGGACTCAGAACTAATCTCATAGGGTTTTGAAATTTCACTTTTTTATCCTTTCCTACCTCCCTTTCCTCTCATATCTAAGGAGGGAGAGTGTGAGAGATAAATGTGACTAGATTTATGAGAATGGAAGGAAATACAGTAATACTTCTAAGGTCCTATCATAATATCTATGAATAATGAAACATTAATTATAGCTTAAATACATGTTGAGATTCCAAAGCAAAATGGCTCTTCTTCTCTTCCTTGATTTAATAGCCCACCCTATTAAACTGAAAACGGTCTTCTTGTTGGCTATTCTCAATAGTTCAGTCCAAACAGGACCCTTCAGTTCCTCAAAAGCGGCATTCAAGTCCCCTTGTAATCTTTTTCCTCCATCCTCCATTCATTTCCTGCAGACTTAGGCCAAGTCCATCACTGTCTTCCCTCTTCGTGATAGCTCGCAGCTGCACTCCGCCTCTTGGCTGCACAGCCTCATTTCTTCATCCATAGCCTTGGTGTAAGCGCGAAGGTCTTTCCTGCCAACGCCTGTTGGGGCATAGCCATAGTTACTACCTTCAGCGCTTTGCTTGCTGCCTCCGCCAAAATCCCCCTCTCAGATTCATGACACTCAATATTTAAAAATATATTTAAAATACAGACATACAGAGTTCAAATTGAATTGGCCTGGGATACGGCCTGGGTGATATTTTTAAGAGACTGTCCAGAGAATACTATTATGTAGCCAGGACTAATAGTCCCCTAGACTGGCCATCTGTTCAACAGGGAGTGAGGAGGGAATGAGAACAGAACTCCCCAAAGAACTAGAGGAAATTATTCTTTCAGGATCTTTTTAGTATAAGCAGACAACCTTCCAACAGTAGGGCAGTCTTCTAATTGAGTAGTCAGCCTATGTTCTCTGAGCTCCTTGTGAGAGTTTTCTTTATATCTTAAACTGGGTTATTATGAATAATATGGAATTTTTAATAATTACCAAAACAGAAAAAAGGGCAAATCAAAAATTAGAAGTCATCCTCATAATTAAGCTATAATTAAGTAGTCCTCATAATTAAAATGCTTCTTTTCTCTTTTCTAATGATGAAATAATCATAAATTACATATTTGAGATAAATTATGACTTCTGAAAAATAATGAGACAGTACCATAAATCATAAACATTATCTCTATGAAATATGACCACTCTAATTCTGTATATTTCATCCATGTTTCAATAAGATAGATTCTTTAGAAGGCAAATTAACTTAGCTTTAACCTTGAAATCATTTCCCTGTTTCTACTGATGAAACAAAAATACTTTTTTAATGTTCAGGAAGCTTAAATTCTCTGTAACACAAGTAAATCACATATAATGTCTATTTCTTCCTTTTTCTATTCTTTAGACTTACACTTAGCATCCTGTAGTAATTTTTGAATCTCAGTTTTGCAGCTGCAATTCTAACTGAGCTCTAATATTGCTTTTTAAAATCAAATTAATTTCTTTGGACTGCTTCTTCATCAGTAAATTGACAATCTCACCAGGTAATATTTAAGATACATTCTATTTAGAAATTAGTAGGAAGGCAGATTAACAGTTTGATAACCCTAATACAATGAAGCACCTGGTTTTATGTCCTGACATATAGTAGGGGAACATGTTACATAGCAAACCTATAGGTAGATAGTTAGAGAAATAGAGAGATAGATAGAAAGGGAACATGTTACATAACTACAGAGACATTATACAACAGAATATATTAGGTAACATGTTCTCTGTCTATCTTAACATTAATACTATCAAGGATATAAAGAAATAACAATTTTATCTCCATCTATACTATTAAATAATTATCATGTAGTTGAAGATATAAATACTTAGATAAAACATTCAGAATTGCCAGCTAGTATTTAATGAAGACAATGAACACTTATTGGACACCTGTTAAATGGGTTGGCTCATAACCTAATGAATATTGTATATAACAATGCTGATAAGTCTAGGGAACAATTGGAACTTTTTCCTATGTGTAAGCTATAGTAACACACTCTATTAAAATTTCAGGAAGACTTCCAGGAAAATGGCGACCAGGTAAGCAGCAGAGAAAGATTCTTTCAGAGCATTGCCATCCAGACACTGGAATATAGCAACATGAAAAAGACAAGAGAGAAGTGGGTTCCCTGGTCCCAGGAAGGATTTGAAATGAGAATTAGCCATCAGAAAGAGCAAACAAGATCCCTCCCTAAGGAAAAGCTTGGGCAGCCACCATGGCAAAGTTAGAGGAAGAGGAGGACGAAAAAAAACAAGTCGATACTCCATACACACCCCCGGCCCACTCCCTCATTCCTGCACTCACAGCTTCAGCTTCGGAAGCCCATGCTTGTGGGAGCCTCGCCTTGGCCAAAGGAGAGCAGAATTCCGAGAGGTGGGTCAAAACCAGAGCAGAGAAAGCGCGGCCTGGGAAAGAAGCAGTGGTTATTGGGAGGTATCATCAAACCCAGCTTGATACAACAGCCACTAAAGCAGAATGCTTACTCTGCTGCGACCCGTTCTAATCAGCGCCCTGAAGCAAGGCAGAGACAAAGCAACCAGTACACAGCCTGCCACACTCAGCTCTGTGCCTGCCCCAAGCCTGTGGTCTGCTACCTCTCCCCTGTGAGAGCAACTACCAGCAGAGAGCAGCAGGAAACAGCAGCAGAGACCCCAGGGCCACAGCAAATCCCAGATATCCAGCCAAAGAACAAACAGAAACTGGGGCACAACAGTGAGGTGCAAATGGAGGTGGACCAGATGGCCCTGCACCCTTCTCACTCCAACACCAAGCAGGAAACATGAGCTGAGGTACGGGGCTCCAGCTCTCACCCTGAACTCCCTCTGTGAACACCTTGAGACTTGGCACCCCTTGTGCCTAACATGTGTTCTCAACAGCAACAGAATGAGTCCATGAGCTTTAGGACCACTCTAAACTACTAATATGAGCAAGAGGGACTTCATATCACTTGTATATATGAACCTTGTATGAAGGCATATCAACAAACTATATGAAAAGCAGCAGTCTGGAGACTGAGAGATGACAACATAATCTACACAGAAGATCCAAGAAACTCTTCCAATTGTCTCCTAGAGCTAATAACTAAACTTAGTTCACACCCTGGACTACCTCAGTGAGCATGGGTGGGGGAGACCCCATGCCACTTGTGAGCAGCATCGTAAGTGTGCTCAGTGCCCAGCTGTATAAGGGGCGGGGAGCAGCAGCACTGGAGAATGAGAGGTGGAAGGAGGCAAAGACCTGGAGGTAGGGTGCAGACACGGTCCTCTAGCTGGGCAGAGATAGCCTCCAAAGAGTCAGAGATGGCCTGCAGGGAGACACTGGTGGCCTATGAGGGGGCTCCAAGGGTCTTGACAGGAAGCTCAGAAGCCTGTGGGGGGCGGGGGTTCCCCACAGGCTAGATGAAAATCCTGAGGACCTGGACCAGGCCCCCACATGCACAGTGATGGGACAGAGCCTGGCAGTGTGTGGGGGCAATTCCATGGACCTGACTGGACCCCTGAGGGCCTCGAGGGCTTGTTAGTGGGGTGCTGATCATAGTGTACCTGGACCCCTGTCTATGTATCGTCATTGAGGTTGGGTGCTTTTCCATACAATTCTATGGTAATTTGTGTGCACCATGTTTGTTGCAGCATAATTTGAAACACTCATGTGTCTTCACAATGTGAGAGCCTGAGGGAGTGGATAAAACCAAAAAGTACAGTTATTATCAGAGGGAAGATGACTGGTTGGGTGGGAGAACAATGGCGATGAGGGAGGGGAAAATTGTTTGATTAATTGTACATGCTTTTATTTGTATAACTGAGTAACCAATTTGAAAATAACATTATGCAATACAGCACATTGTTAATTCCCTACTATCTTCTCTATAATTTTGTATTTCCTTTATTATTTTTGTGTTATTCTGGTTTATGTCTGTTTTGTTATTGGTATGTTCCTATTCTTTTGTCTTTAAAATAAAAAAAAAAGAGAGTGGTTTATCTGTAATGTATTGCCGTTCTAAAGAGGGCCTCCAAATTATTCAAGCCTCACAACAATTAGTATTGTCCTACTGTGGAAGATGCAGGGATAGTACATAAAACCTGCAATGGTCTAACTTCCTGTAGTTGACAATTTCCTGATGGGGTCTATATTATCTTGGTGCTGGGTCAGCTGAAACTGTGGACCATCATATTCATTTAAGAAAAGGTTTAATTGTTCAAAGGTGTTTCTTGGCCAATTCACAAGCTCTGTAACTAGAAGCATAGTGACAATATAGTATTGTATAGGAGTGGGGTAAAGTTCAGGTCAAGGCTAGGGAAACGGAGTTCAGCCATGAGAACACCCTGAGGGTAACTGGCTGCACAGACTGATCCAGACAAACAACAGGACAACTGGTTAACCCAAGAAGTTTGAAAAAGGGAAGAAAGAGAAAAAAGGGATAAGGAAAATCACTGTATAAATTGCAAGGCCAAGTGCAAGGTAAAAATATGAGCCCCTTCTCCAACAATGTTGAAAAGTTTAAAGGAATAACAACAGAGTATAAAATAACTAGCAGGTTCCTTGTATGTAAGCAAGGGGCCCTGCCTCCACAGGTCACGTGACCATGAAGTCAGCTATTGAGAGGAAAGAAAATGCAGGGAAAAGGTGTTCACATTTATTGGGCATCTATTATATTATACACTTGGCAAAACACATCCACAATTCATTTTACCTTTGTAACATCCTACAAGAGAAATGGTATCATTTCACTAGTGAGAAAAGAGCCTGGCAAAGCTTAGGATATTTAGACAACACAGGTAGTACATTCATGTATACTGACAAGGGAGAGGGTATTTTGCCCAAATAATGGTCAAAACCAGGAACATTGCTTCCATCAGTAAGCTTATTTAACAAAGCCAAGATGCAAAATGATTTTATTGCTGTTATTGTAAACCACAGTGAGGGGATGAATAGACAAGTGAAAACACCATTGTCCTTTACCATTTCCTTGAACCAGTTAGCTCTGTGCTACAGCTGGGAGATTGTCGTTCCAACATAAGCAATCATATTTGGACGCTTCCAGACTCTTTTTGCATCTAACCTGGTTGACACAGGGTTAAATAACTAATGCTTTATTTGCAACTTATTTACATTAAAAGTGAAATGTCAAGTTCACACAGGGTGAAGTGCTCTGTATCAACAGGCAAACAAACACAAGTGTTCACTGCCAGAAATATCCAAACACACCGACTGGAGACAAGAAATCTCTCCTTAGCTCTAACTCTACAGTTCTTCCACATGCCCTGTTCAGTAGGTGCAAGGGAATCCTGAAATTCAAGATGAGACTCAATCAAATATGAATTTAATGAATGCTGTTCTTTAGCAGTCACCAAGTGAAAGAAGATGTTCCACTTCCCTGGCTAATTTGAGCTTTGTGGACACTCATAAACTGAGATAAAAAAAAAAATTCCGGTGAGAGACCAGCATTTTCTGGTGTTTTCCTAACGATCTTCAGAGTCACTTGCAGGTTGTCATATTTTTCACTCATGCTTTTGTCTTTTTATGTACGTCTTTAAATCATGACCAGGAATCCTCTGATGAAAAATAATTTTCTTGAATATCAATGTAGTCACACATGCTTGTAGATGAGCTTCAAATAGATGTCCTAGCAGAAAAAGTAGCACAGTAGTTGCACACATCAGGATTCTAGAGGTGACAGGTATGTGACTGGGAAAGTACATGTGGATCTGGCATTATTGATTATCATCAAGGAGAAAGTCTTGGACCAAGACAGAGAATGGGAGTTGAGCCCACACTGCCACTGCACCTGTGCCAACTTGGTGGCCCTGGAAACTGGTGGAACAAGTTTGGTGGCTTCTTTGATCTACCCACTGAAACTCAGAGCTCTCACTGGAAGCAGAGCTTATGGGATATGTATTCTAGATCTTTTTCAAGAAGAGAGGAAATGGAAACTGGCATCTTTTCTTTCTCCCATTCTACCCTGTATTAAAAAAAGAGGAGGAGGAAAAGGAGGAAGAGAAGGAGGAGCTGGGAAGCCTGAGAGTTACATTTTGTATGTCAGGAAAGGTTCTCCTTTAGCACAGAAACGGCATATTTAGTGAATTAGTTTAGCTTATTATCACAGCCTGATTGGTAACCATAGTGTGTTTTGACCTACACCATAAATAAGCTACACTGAAATCTTGTTCCTAATTCCAGAGGTAGAGACAGTCCTGCATTTCTTAAGCAAATGGAACAAAAACACTATGTTAACAAAGCCCGTATTTATTCCAGTAAATATAAAGTAAATTTATTAGAATATGGATAGTATTTGATCAGTTTGCTGATTTATAGTCATGAAAGAACTCAATAGGAGAATTTTTTTATTCATCCTATAAATATTCTTCTGATGACTATTTATGACTGTGACATTTATTTGTTTATTTAGTTACTTCGTTATGACATTAACGGGGGCTAAGGATACATTCTTTCTCTGAACTTTTTAGTTTTTTGATGCTGGGGACTGAACTCAGGACTTCGTGTATACTAGGTGAGCACTTCGCCTTTAAGCTACACCACAACCCCTAACTTGTTTCAGCTTTTGCAAATCTGAAAAAAGTATTTGTTTCACCTTAATTTTAGAAAAGTAAATTTGCTGTGGACAACTTTTATTTTTCAGAACGTTAGAATGCTGCTTTACTATCTTTTTGTTTACACTTTTTCCCAGCAGGAATCTCTGACATCCTTACTAGTGTGTCTTTTTTCACTGATTGCTTTTACGATTTTCTCATTGTCATTAGTTTGAGTGATTTGATTTTGATGTACTCAGAGTGGTTTTCATTATTGTCTTGTGCTTAGGGTTCTTTGAGTTTTTCGGGTCTGGGGGTTTATAATGGTTATTAAATGATGTACTATATTTTGTCTGTTTTTCCTTCCATATTTTTGAGCTTTGGCCTGGTTGGAGTGATATTCCTATAGTTATTGTCCTTCTTCCTGATACTTTTTTATTGGATGGCACCTATTGTAAATTTTATTATGTTGGAAGCTAAATATTTTTTATAAATATTTTTCAGCTTTTTAGGGGATAGAGTAATCTAGAAATGGTTATTTTGAATATGGTTTTAAGATCTGGAATGATATTCCATGTTAAAAAATAAAAGACTAGTTATTCACCACTGTTGAGGTAAGCCCCATCTGTGTATTCTATCTGGTTGCTATGAATCATTAGGATTTGCTGGGCTTGGTGGTACATGTCTGTGATCCCAGCACTTGAGAGGCTGAGGCAGGAGTATCACCACAAGTTCGAGACCAGTTTAGGCTACCTAGTGAGTTCAAGCCTAGCTTAGACTACATAGCAAGACCCTGTCTTAAAAGAATCCCCCCTAAAAAAAATCAAGAGGATTTTTAGTCTACATGTGAGAATATCACTGTTTCTGGCTCTGTGTGAAACTCTACCACCTCCTCTCTTCTTGGGTAGTTCCTTCCTTGGCTTCCTGTGCCTCCTCCCGTGCTTGTTGAATACTTTCTCCAGGGAGTAGTCTCTGTGTGGCTCTCTCTCCGAGATTCTAGTATTCTGTCCTGAGAAGACAGGCCACCTTCTTCTTGCCCTTCCCTCAGCGCCACGTCCTTTACTCTGGGCTTCCTCTGGCTTCCCCTCCCTCACCACGGCCTGCAGATTGTCTCAAAGCAGTGAGTTGGAAGGATTGTAAGACTCCCCTTGTTTGTTTGCTGTCTTGCAGAGATTTCTATCCTTTGTTGTCTTACTTCAGAGTTTTGGACACTATTTTAAAGTTTAGGGTTATTTCAAGACTGAAGGTAATTCTGGTCCTGCTACTCTCTCTGCCTTGGCTGGAGGCAGAAGCCTGATTTACAGACAAAATATTTTGAGTGGGCATCAGTAACACTGCTGAATTGACAGGCCAAATGTTTAATCTTTTCTCTCTTTATAGTGTATAGGAATAAAGAAGCCCTAGTGTGTACGGAGATAGGCTAGGAGAAAAGGGAGGGGAAGATTTGTTTTTTCTCCAAGTTTAGAAATTGATTTTCACATCCCCAAATACATGCTATTTTTCTAAAAATCATCTTTTACTCTTTCACTGGATTTCTAACATAGTCTGCCTACCCATGGCTTTGAGGTTCTCAGACCTTTTGCTTAAAACATGTAGCTAAGGCTAAACTCTGGCTTCAGTCTCAGATTATCTTTCTGGCTCATATATATGAGGTTAAATTCAGAGGCTGACTCATCTGTAGTAGTTAAACCAAACCTTCTGGTCCTTTTCACCAGTGGCCATTAACACCTCAATGGTATCTCCGTATAAATCTTACCTTCTAGCTGTGAAAAGAATACTGATTAGTTTGTACCAGAATCCAATTACATTTCTCTCTTCTCTTACTTTTTAATGCAGTGATGTTAATGCGAATTTTAATAGTGATTTATTATAATAGTATTCCTGTACCTTCTCACTAGGTAACATCTTTCTGAGGTCAAAGTGCACTAAAAACTGCCTTGCCCATAATTTTCATTCTTTTCCATTTCCTGTTATGATATTCACAGTCTTCTACTTTTAATCATATTTAACTGTACCATATTCTCAGGCTGACTTACTGCACTCCTAATGTCAGACTTCACATAGCACATATTTCCTGGAAAGACTGTTCTTTATTAGCCGGCAAGAACAGGAAATGTTCGTGTCAGTACTCTGAGAACCATCATCTCCTGTGTCCAGAAAAAGAGAGGGTTCATACTAAGTTATGTAACCCAGAAAGTTCATCAAATACTGCAGGCAGGCCTGGGGACAGTATCAGTTTAAAAACAGCTTGGACATTTCTGAAGGGGTGAAAGAACCTTGATAAGCACATCTGATTAAATACTTTTTCTGTCCTGGAATTTGTTATGAATTCTGACATTTGTGTTCATAATGCATTGCTTCCATAATCTATACAGATAAGTACCAAATAATTACCAGAAAAATAATGCTGTACTGTGGGAAATGGCACTTTGCCAGTCCAAAGGGGCCACTGCACATTCCCCAGCCTCTACCAGACGAGAGAAGCAATTGTAATAGTGTTGAGGCAAGAGGAAGCATCTTGGATCTCTTGGAATTTGAGGCTGTTTTTATTGCTGTTCTCAGGAGAACAAATTTTATAACCTGATCGCTTAGCTTCAAACCTCATGCCTGCAACTTTCTAGTTGTATGAATTTGGGCAAATGATTCAATCTTGGGCAAATTACTCAACCTGTCTCTGCCTTTAGAGACTTGGTAGCCACTAGGCACAGGTAACTGTCAGGCACTTCAAGTGTGGTTAACAAGACAGAATAACTCAATTTTAATTTTTATTGCATTTTATTTAATTGTTCACTCAGTTATAGTAATAATTTTAAATAGGTTTGAGTTTTTAAGAGAATTTATTATTTCAGTTGTAAATTTCATGAAGTCTAAACAAAGATCAAGTATTTCTGATTAAAGCTTGGCATCCAGATTCTGATGATGAAGGAGGAATGTCTGCAAAATATCTTACTCATTTAAAAATATTGATTGTATCTTAAATGATAATATTTTGGATATTTTGAGTAAAATAAAATATATTAAAAATATTTTTCCTTTTTTCTTTTTCTTTTTAAAATATGGTGTTATGGTTTGTGTCCGCATGTCCCCCCAAATCCTCATGCAGTTATGTGGTGGCTTTTAGAGTTTATGACTGATCCATGATCCAATGCTGGGATTATGGGTGTGAGAGCTATACATGCCCTAGGGCAGATAGTTTGCTGGGATTATGGGTGTGAGAGCTATACTCTAGGGCGGATAGTTTGTATATGTAAGGGAGAGAAATAGGCTGCTGGTTGCCATTCCTGCTGCCATTGCTCCCTTCTTGCGCTTGTTGCTTTGCTGTGTACCACTGCCATGAACTGTTGCCCTCTGCCATGTGCCACTGTGCCTCAGAACCAGCCAAAAATGTAAGTTAAATAAACCTTTCCTTCTTTCATTTTAGGTGTTGGGTATTTTGTCTCAGCAACAAGAAAAAAGAAACCAAGACACATGGCTACTAGAAAATTTACAATGAGATGTGTGGCTCACATCATATTGGCCAACACTGAAGTAGGTTATTGGTGTGCTAACACATCTGGGCTTTACCCTCAGAACAATGGGAAGCAAAGGGGAAGAAGTAGGACCAGATTTACTTATTGCCCATTACATGTTTATATTATATAACAGGAAATTTATGTTGACAGCTGTGCCTGAAATAAATTGAGGAGAAAAAGACAAGAGCTAAGAAGATCAAAAAGTTGTAAAAATATAGATAGAGAAAATCATGATCTGAATTATGAACGGTTGTATGCAAGGAGAAAATGGACTCCCTCAGTAAAACAGGATAAAGGAGTTCATGCTGACATCTGGGCATGTGGCATGGGGAACTGGGTGGATTTCCTGTGAAGGAGTATGAGGAGTAGAATGTAATTTAAGTACTGCATTGGTCAGCTTCGTGCCACTATAATGAAATACTTGAAGCAGGCCACTTAAGAAGAAAAGATTTTCCAGCTCAGTTTTTGAGGGTTGAAATCTAGTATCTGGCAGCCTGTTGTTCTGGGATTGGTGAAGATGCCACATTATGACGAAAGGGCATGGCAGAGTGAGATCTCACATGGTAAACCAGGAAGAAGGAGAGAGGAAGAGAAAGAGAGACACGGAGAGAGAGACAAAGACAGAGACCTGCTATCTGTTTGGAGGATACACACCGTGTGAACTGAAAGCCCCATAAGGCCCCTTTCTAGAGGTCCACAGCCTCTCCTAGTTCTAGCAGTCTGGGGACCAAGCCTTTCCATAGGGATTAACTTTGGGAGGTGCTACCCTCTTTAAACCATAGCAGTTATCAAAATAAATCCCTTTAACAAATTAAACCCCTGCTTCCTTCAGTTCGGTCAACTGGATAGCAGAGGTTCCCATAGCAAAATATTGCTTTGAGAACAATTGCCTAGCCTATTGTTTCCCAAATCTTCCCCTTAGTTAAGAAACACTAAATAAAAGCTAGAAACCTTCTCTATGTCTGTTTTTAAAACAACAGTAAGACTTGCAAGGAACATTTATTGAACAGATGATGTTTGCATTATTCCTTTGAGCCTCAGAGTTATAACTGATGTCTAGATGTCCACCCAAAGCCTCCTACACTTATAGAAAGGGCTTCTGGGAGGTGATAGGATCCTGGGGGCATGATAATCATCAGTGGATTAGTCCACTGATGAATTTATAACTAAATATGATGTTGGAAAGTGAATCCTGGTCAGAGGAGGGGGGTTCACTGTGAGAGTGGTCCGAAAGGGTATATTTCCCTCCTCTTTCCTTTGATCTCTCTGCTTCCTGCCTGCTAGGCTGTGAGCAATTCTCTGCAATGCCCCTCTGCCATGCCACCCTGTCTTGGAGCCAACTGACTATGAACTGAAACCTTTACAAGCTATGAGCCAAAATCAATCTTCCTCCTTTAATTTGTGAGTATCTAATGTTGTATCCCAGCAACGAGAGAAGTAACTAAGACACTCAGTTTCTTGACTTGTACAACAAGGTGATTGTTGCCAGTGTAAAAATTTGTCACACGGATGAGATAATCTTGTACACATGCTAGCCAGCGCTAAATTGTTACTCAACTAATGATAGCACACATAAGGTGTGATAAAAAACTATTGCAAATATTTAACTTCAAAAATATTTGTTACAGTAAAAGACGCATTGTCATTAATTTGCCTCAGAATATTCTCCTCGTTTCAGACACATTTCTCCCGTTGTTCTTGGCACCTTCTGGAGCGGTTCTATAGGTCATGCATCCTTATGAGGCCAATGCTGCTGCCAAGGGCCATTGGTGGAGAGGCAGGCTCATCCACACACTGCAGCTCTCTTCCTCATTCATCCTGTTCACCAGATCAGGCAGCAGGTAATTTCTGGCTCTTCTCCAAAGTCAAAATATCCATGAAAGGTAAACGTTTTGAATCAAATCAAGATATCAAAGCAGCACAATTGTTCACCTAAAGACACTCATGAAAGATGACTTCCAAAACTGCTTCGGAAAGTGGCAAGAACAACGGGATAAGTGTGTTTGAAGGAGGAAGGTGGGAAATTGAGGAGAGGGATTAATGGCTATGTGTCTTTTACTGTAATAATTCTTTAAAGTTTAAACATTCACTGTATTTTTCAATCATACCTCAGATGATCACACTTTGAAAAAAATTAAAACAGTGAACTTGTGGAACATTTTAAATACTGCATGTAGCTCACTTGGCCTTGGACTACTATTTGGTGTATTTCCAGGGCAATGGGGACATTGCTGGCACATATGTCCTAAGCCTTAAGTTAACTCTAAACCCCAAATTTTGCTGTAACCCTCAGCCACTAGCCGTTACGCCTACAAGTCTTCAGGATTGTTAGTGGCACCACTAACAAAACCACCTTTGTTAATTGTTTTCTTTTTCTGGTCCTCTTTGTTCTCTCCTGTCCTTCTGGGGGAGAAATCTTAGAAATTAAAAAAAAAAGAAAAAAAAAAAAAAGAAAAGAGAACAGGGGCATCTAAGCCAGAACAAAGGTCTTGGATCTGCACATACTGATTAACTAACCTCGGCTGATCCTGAAATGGCAGCTGATTACACGTATCAGCTGAAAAGATCACCCTGAGACCTGCCCTCCTTCCCATCCTGAGGATAGAGTGAGACTTTCCAAGTTTTGCTTTTTCTCCTAGTTCAAACCAATATTTATGTATAAAGGACAAAAAGTAGGCCAATTGCTCTTCTCTCTTTTTTAAGAGCAATGCAATCCTTCTCAAACATTTTACAAGGAACCAACTCTCTCACCCACTGGATGGAGAAGAGAACACTGAAGAGCCATTAAAGAGAATCATTAAAAGCCAGAGTGTGTTCAGTGGTACTGATGAAGTGGCTGAGATTAAATTCTTGCCCAGCTAAGGACACCTGGTGACAGTGTGCCCAGAGAAACAAGGCCCGGAGATGTTCATCAATCAAACCAGTGTTTACAAAGTGCCTCCACTGTATTTTCCCATTTCTGATCCCACTGGAAGACAGATCTTCCCACGAAGAGCCTTAGCATTGACCAATAGGAACAAAGGATACTCTTAAATTAATAGTTGTCGCTGTGTACTTAACTGCACGATACTGACCAGAAGTGGACAAATTTCCAGGAAGAGGATCAGTGAGCGAGTGACACTGAGCAGCTCTAGCATGAAGAAGAAGGAGGTTAAGCTGGGTGGAGAAGAGGATGAGGTTTCAGTAAAAGAGAAGAAATGAAGGAAGGGCATTGGAAAGTGGTTGTGCATTGGAGTCTGAGTGTGTGTGTGTGTGTAAATGTGCACACACACCCATGTGCAGGGAGATCCAAAGGCAATGAGATGTTGAAAATTAAGAAATCTGCTGTTCACTTGATTCTTTCAACCCATCCGATTTCTCACACAGTCTTTGCTTTACCCCCCTTCTCTGAGAATTTGCTTTAGCTCATTTTAAATTCTGTCTTATTATATCATGTGTCCACACCCTTACTAATGCATGGAGTTGAAGCCATTTCTAATGTTTCACATATGGAAGTCTTAGCGTCCAAAAAACAGCAGAGTCCTGTGAGTCCCAGCACCAAGCGGGACTCCTGCTCAGTAAACACTACCCAGCAGTTGTGACTGAATGTTTTTCCCTCAATTGCAAGTCTGAAAAGACTAAAGAATGGCCTGACTGTCACCCTGGCATTTTAAAGAGAAAGATGTAGGGGCTGAAATGTTGGTAATAACTATAGAAGAATCCTTTGGGGAGACTAAATCTCTGAAATTGTAGGGTTCATCCGGTAACTACCACTGAAAGCCTCATTTTGTTTCTTCCCCTCCCTCCTTGTTTTCCTCTTTCTCCTCCTAATTCTCTATCTTTTTCCAGAATTTTCCACAAAGGAATCATTCACAAAGTGAAAGACCATCTTAAATTACAGCACCTTCATAAAACAGAGGCCTTTGAAAACACTGGTCTGGATTGAGGCCTGGGTCCCCTCTCCTGTCCCTAAATTACTCCCTATAATTTGTTTAGCTTGATTCTAGCCTGAGTGTCCAGGCGGTTGGTACCCACAGTCCCTTCTGAGCTGTGAAGGGAAGGCATCCTTCCTCTCCCCTGTCTCAGAGGCTCTGGGGTGGCTGGCCTCCTGCCTAGCAATGCCAGAAAGCAGTGTGACCACCAGCGCTACTGTGGTCAGCACAGGAAGAAAATCTCGGGTATTCACAGCTAAACTATGGTTTGAGAAATGCTGGCCACTGAGGGCTGGCTGGGTCAAAGAGCAAGAATAGCAGCAGCAATGCACTTTTTGACTCTACTTCTCCTCCAGCCAGGGCCTAAAGGCTCCACAGAAAGGATCACAATAGTAACTGCTATCCTTGGAGCAGTCTCAGTTCTCAATTGAAGGCCAGTGAGAATCCACGGCGGTTTCTCTTAGTGTCTTTACGAATACTCCAGGATCCTCCTACTTCTATGTGACATTCCTTTACACCTAAGAAAGATCTTCTGGAGCCTAGGATTTTCCAGTCCAGATCAAAATTTTGTGTGTCTTTCATTGGGGACAGTGTGGAACATTGCTGTCCCATTATTTCAGCCTTCTGGTCACACTAGCATGTCCTGGTATGGCACCAAGTGGAATAAAGAACCCATCCGTGTCAGTTGTACACTTTTCTTTTAATTAGTCATGTTCATGACGCAACCAAAGCAGAACAAACTACTGTTGGTCAGAAATACATGCACCCGGCCTCAGGAGAGCTAACTTATTTCTTCTTAACTTCTTGCCTTATTTAAGCCCCATAGGTCTAGGAAACAGAGCTATACTTCATTTTGAGCTGGGTTTACTGCAGCGCTATTCATGATTGCTAAGCTATGGAATCAGCCTAGGTATCTGTTAACAGATAAATGGGTAAAAGGTATATATACACAGTGGAGTATTATTCAGCCATAAAGAATGAAATCCTGCTATTTTCAGCAAAATAAATGGAGCTGAAAGTTACTATGTGAAGCCAAATAAGCCAGACACAGAAAGATAAGTATTGCATATTCTCGTGGAGCCTTTACAAACATTGAGTTGAAAGCAGAATAGTGATTACTAGAAATCAGGAGAGGGTGCTGGTGGGAAGGGGGTATGCGGGTCAAAGGTGAATAAAGGTAGTTTATCATAGTGAATCCCATTCACAGTGCAATTAATATGTATTCATGATAAAGGAATGGGCCCAGGCGTGAGCAAGCACACCTACAGCGGAAGACTGAACACTGGGATCAGTGTCACGTGCTCTGGGCTCCTCAGTTGTTTTTATTCACTTAAGAGAATCAGGAAAAGTACAAGACACCCTCAGGACATGAAAATGTAAAGCAGTAGCTAAAATTGGCATCTGCAGGAGCAGCTCAAGCAGGCTGGCACCCGTGAGGGGGTGTGTTTGAAAGGAGGTGAGGCTGATCTCACTACATTGAAGAAAACCTGGGGAGGAACCATCGAAGAAAATAAACTCCCTTGCAGGCCATCTTCCAGCTAGGGGCACCAGGAAGGGGATTTGTTTGCTAATGGAGTGGAGCATTCAATGGCTGTGACGAGTTTTTCCTCCCTGAAGACCGATGTTTAAAGAAAACCCTTTGGCAGGCTGATTGCAATCTTGTTTGTACCAGAGCAATAGACATCTTGGTAATAAATATGTGAAGCATAATGAAAAGATTATACCTCAGTGGCTGGGGTGCAAATTGGACTGGGTTGTTTATTGCATCAGGAATGTTTCTCCTCCACCCTTCTCTCCCAGTGCAATCCCACACACAGAGGAGAATCCAGTAAGACATCTGTCTTTCATACCCTATCTCCCTGCTTCTCAGAGCTGGCTGTGATATGGACCTGGCCCTGTGGTAGTGAGGATTGCACCTGGACAGAAAGGGAAGGCAAAGGGAGAACAGTGAAGGGAACTTGATCTGGTTCTAGACATTTTTCCCTCGAAGGCTGAGTTGCTATTGAATTAAACAACATGAATTTGGGCCTTCCTCAATGATCTCTGAGATATAGGGGAGGAAATGCCAAACCCCTTTCATGTCCACTGTGGCCTGGACATGTGTCCATAGGGCCAGGTCATACCTGTTCTAGAAAAGGGTGATTTAAGAATGTGATCAGGGAACCAGGCACACAGCACATGCCTCTAATTCCAACCACTAAGCCAGGATCATCGCTTGTTCAGAGCAATCCTGAATAACACAGTAAGATCTCATCTCAGAAAAAAAACCTGTGATTAGATTTCAGTGTTGGAATGCTGGTTCTGTCACGTATGACCCAGGATCTTGGGTGAGTGGCTCAGTTTTCTTTCCTAACTGCAGAGGTTGTTCTGAGGACTAAATAAGCAAAACACCCTTAACTATCCTGCCAAGGACACAGGAGATACCAGGCATCTGACTCAAGAAAATAGCAGGAATAGCCATTCTCCAAGCTGATCTGACCATTTGTCCTGTGGCTTCCTAGGAGCCTAAGTTTACTTAAAACCCCTTTACTCTTTTCTCTCTGTGAAAGCCCGTTATCAAAGAAATAGAAAGGAATGTACAGTAGCTGTTGTGAAATGGAAAGAAATTGTTCAAAAGGAAAAAGGAACTAGGATGGGGAAAAGGGGAAGGGAAGAAAGGCAAAAGAAAAAAATGCAGGTTAGTCATACTGCTAGTGTCTCTCAGTTCATTACAAAGGAAGGTTTGTGCTAACATCAATTGGAAAACTTTTATGCCCGTATCTTTTGAGTAGCTACTTTAAATAACAATAGGCTATGTAGTAACTATTGCTATTCTTCTATTATTTTATGAAATTCAGTTTTACTTTTATTCCATAAAATAAAAAAAAATAGAAGGAAAATCATCCCGTCAGGATAAGATGTAGCAAGGCCTTAAGGCAAATGCAATACCTCAGAGCAAGTAACAGTGGGGTTGAGTTACCTTCTGAAGCCAAGAGGGACAGGAGAGGAGCTGCTGTAGAGCATTGGCAGGGGCTGTAACTTTCACTGGAGGGATGCAAACAGCCGGTGGCAACTGTACAAGAAGAGAGCATGAGTAAGAAACACCCAGCCTCACTCTCCTCTCTCCTCAGCCCTCCCTGGGCTGGCACACACTGATAAGAGTGAGAACACCCCGTGTAGTCTCCACTGGTCACTCCTCCCTCCCCGGTAGAGAAAGCACAGAGCAGGACATGTGCAGCATGAAGCAATGGGGGTGGATACGGAGGGAAAAAAATTGGTCACATGCAAGAAAACTAAACTGATCTTGGTGAGTATAGATCCTGGATGCCCATATTAGTCAGCCCTCCCACTCTGAGCTATCCATTTACTAATTCCTATTAATTTCCTGTTCTTAGCAAAACAGCAAAATATGCTATGTTCATAGCAAAATATGAAAATATGCTATGTTCATAGCAAAATATGAAATGTACACTCTATAATTTGCTTGAAGAGGTGATAAATTGCTCAGGAGTGCATTGAGAAATTTGTAAATAAAAAAAAATTTGAACTAGAGTAACCACAACAAACAGAAAACTGTACAGTGGCAACAGCATCAGCAAAGATTGCAACAATGGAATGACCAAGGTCATTTTGGGAACAAAGGGTCTTGACATAGTATTTTCCCCACATGGCTCACCCCAGCTCTGTATTCTTTGTAATGCCCTGTCCATGAAGGAAGTGGACCCCTGTGCTCAGTTACTTCCTGCTTTCCTGACATGTTCTGTTTTTCTGTGTAGTCGCTATCAAGTCAATGAGACTCACTGAGGTCAATATTTTTCTCCTCTTTGCCTTCATCAAAACTTACTTGTCCTCTGTTCCATGACTTAGAGACCATGAAACCACAGAACTAATTTGTAAATAAGATTTTAGGGTTAATTTAGTGCTTTTCTAATTTTTTTTTGAACTCAGATTTTCCCCCTGTCTTCCTATGTCAAAGTTTGCCCCTTTATTTTCCTGCTTAGTTTGCCTTAGGATATTTTTTCTGTTGCTATAGCAAAACACTGGAACTGGGTACTTTTTAAATAGTAGGAGGTTAGTTGGCTGGTGAATGCCTTTGGTTCTGGAGATCGGGCAGGCTCATTATAAGACCAGCACAGGCTCAGCATCCGGTGAGGGCCTTCTTGCTGCATCAGAACAAGGTGGAGGGTATCATGTGGCAGACAGAGGAAGTGCACCAGCTCAGGTCTCTCCTCCTCTTCTTTTTTTTTTTTTTTTTTTTTCTTCAGTACCAGGGATTGAACTCAGGACCTTACTTACACTTGCCAGGCAGGTGCTTATGACACTGAGCTATATCCCCAGCACTCTCTTCCTCTTCTTATAGAGCCACTGATGCCGTCATGAGGGCCCATTTTCATGACTTTACCTAATCTTAATTACTTCCCAAAGAATCTAACTTCAAACACCATTAACACGAGTCTGGGGATTGTTTCCAACACATAATCTTCTGGGAGACATATTCAAGCTACAGCACAATGAACACAGGCTTTGACCTCCCCTAGCCCCTCATATATGGAGGATTAAAACCTCTGGGTGAAGTTTTTATTAAGCTGAGTTCTCTAGAAACAGACTCTAGGGCAGAGAATTGCATGCAATTTTCCTGGAGGAGTGCTTTTTTTTTTTTTTTTGCGGTACTGGGGATCGAACTCAGGACCTTGCACTTGCTAGGCAGGCGCTTATTCCACTGAGCTATATCCCCAGCCCTGGAGGAGTGCGTTGAGTGAGACACTTGTGATGACCTGAGGAAGCCAAGATCAGTGAGGACAGCAGCTGATCACAACGCAGCTGCAACAGAAGCCGCAGCCGTCACGACAGGGGCCCTGGAGCTGGAATGGGCCCCCAGAGATACTTCAGTTGAGGTAAATGTACCAGCCTTACATATTTACTACAGTTGGTCATTGGCCACTGCCTATCTCTGGCAGATAGTACAACTACAGGTGAGACATCTCTGTAGCTAAGGTAAATTCTAGTGAATTATGGAGCTCTGAACGATCAGCAGTGATCTCAGTAACCAGGGCATGAATACATTGCTCTTAAACAGGGGATTCAGTGGAGCAACATAGCACCCATTTATCCTACACTGATCTTCTTGCATCTAATGGTAATGTTCCCTTGTCTAATAATAGTTCCTCTGGGTTCCTCTTTGTTTTATTTCTTGTGGAAACTTAGAAGGATTAATGAGATGAACTATAGTTTTTTGCTAGAGGTGACTCACGTTTATCCTTATCTTCCACCATTCATCCCAGAGAGCTCTCATACTCACGCATATTTCTGGTCTAGATGCCTGGCATGGTGGGATGATCTATGCCCTCACTTTTCAGCAATCCGAGACTCTAGGTATCAGCCTTTGTCAGGCCATAGTTACTACCCCGTCCACATACCAATGAACACAGGCATGAGATTGCCAAATGTTATTCCAGACAAAGACTTGCAAACAAGACAGGCAAACCCATACCTGGAATGTGTGTCAGTACCATTCAAGATGGGTTATTTCTCCTTCTATGATTGGTTGGTCCCCTGGAGTGAGGGTACATTATTGAGGACCCATTACTCTGTGTTGCTGGCAGGTTGGATGGATTCTCTGCAGCACCAGTAGCTAAATCAGTCTTTGAGAGTCCAGTATGAGGGCAACACAGAGACTTCCCTTCTGCCATCGCGGCTTTGTGTACATGAACCCACTGAACTAAAGTTAGAAGAGGCCGCTGTCTACTAGCTGAGCTACTTGTTATTTAGTGCCTCTTGCACAGCATATGCTGTCGTTTTTGTCATTAGTAAAAATCGTTGTCACCTTAAGCCCACCCACGTGCTTCCCCTGCAGACATCCTTGTCTGCAACCTTTCAGTTGTTTTCTTCCCGAGTTTGGACAGCCAACCAGGTCGATCTGCCACGAGCTGTGTTCCCAAGGACCAGTCCATGTACCAACTCGTTTAGTTTGGATGTCCTGAAAAACCAATTCTGAGATATATTCAGAAGGTTTGGCATTTGAGAGCTACACCTTTAGAAAATAGATACAAGCAGGATTGGGGAGAAAATTAATCTGACTAGAAATTTTCTTATCCCCACATAAATCAGTCATTGGCCACAGGCCACAGGTAGAAGGTCATAATCTTGAATGACATACACCTTCAGTTGAGGCCAATATCTAGTGCGGAACATAGCTATGTGGTTCTTCTTAACACAGGAAAATAGTTTTAGCAGCTTGGAAGTGGATATGTAGTATTAAAGACATGGTTTAAGTACAGCACAGAAGCATTCAAAGCCAGGTTCAAATTTTCTAATAACTCAAGTTCAAGTTTTATCTATCCATTGCTGTGTAAGAAATTACCTAAAACTTAGTGGTTTAAAACAATAATAAAAATTTAATACCTCGATTTTTCTGTGGATAAGAAGTTTAGAAGCTTAACTGGTTGGCTTTGGCTCAGGGTCCTTTACAAGACTGTAGAGAAGATATTGGTCAAAACTTCATTCTGAAGTCTTCGGTGGAGCTGGGTAATACATTTCCAACATGGCTAACTTACTTTGCTAGTAGTTTTGTGGCACTTATTGGCAAGAAGACTTGTGTTGCTGGCTCCATAAGTCTTTCCAAGGGCTGTTGTAAGAATCTTCATTGCAGAGCAACTGATTAACCCCTAAGCAAGTGATACAAAAGAAAAAATAGAAACCACATCAATGATGAACCCACCTTGAAAGTTACATATCATCCTTCCTATGAGGTCCTGCAGATTATGCATATGAGCCTCTTTCCTTCCTTCCTTCCTTTCTTTCTTCCTTCCTTTCTTCCTTTCTTTCTTTCTTTCTTTCTTTCTTTCTTTCTTTCTTTCTTTCTTTCTTTCTCTCTCTCTCTCTCTCTCTCTCTCTCTCTCTCTCTCTTTCTCTCTTTCTCTCTTTCTCTCTTTCTCTCTCTCTCTTTATTTCTTCTTCTCATTTCTTTCTCCCCTCCTTCCTTCTTCCTTCTTCTCCTCTCTTTCTCCTCCTCCCCCTCCTCTTCCTCCTCCTTCTTCCCCTTTCTCCTCCTTTTTCTTCTCTCTCTCTCTCAGGATTGAACCCAAGACCTTCTTACTGAACTCTGTCTCCAGCTCTATTTTTAAAACAATCCCTGAGACAGAGTTTTACTAAGTCACTAAGGTTCCTGTACTGGGCTCAAACTTACCTCCTTCTTCCCTAGACTTGCAGAGTGCTGGCCTAGTAGGTCTGCACCACCTGTTCTTGGTCCTATTCATTGTAGAAGAAACTACATTGAGGCCTGGATACCAAGCAAAGACTGCTGAGATCATAAAGAAGTGTTGTAGATCTAGGGAAGACTTGAACCAAAGGCCTTTCTGTCAAACACTCATGCCATTTTAGCAAGAAACTCATTGCTTTAGGAGACGTAATTGACTATAAATACCCAGCGCTTGGAGGAACTTACATATACTACTTGAGGACCGTTGGTTTTCTTCATGCTGTGTTGTTGGATAAGGCACACATAAATGTGTTTCTGGAAAGCCCCTGATCAATGCAATATTCTCCTACTTGCCACAGATTATACCACAATTCTTTTCTTGGGCTAGAAAGCATTCAGCAAACAATACCATTGTGGTTAAGAGCTTCTGCTGTGAAATTGTACCCCTTTTAATTGGGATCCTCTTATAGATCACCATCTTAAAAACCTAAGTATTCTAACGACAGTTTCATATTATGTCACATTTTTATTCAAGACAAGTTATCTAACTTTACATTTGACAGTTATATTCATAGAACATTATTAACCCCTCTGAAAGTAAACAGCTGTATTTGTTCTGAGGATCACTGCAGAGAAAAAACAATACATGGTTGATGATCCTGAGCACCATTCTGAGCCTGTCAGAGCTACACAGGCTGATGCACCAGCCAAACCAGAAACATCCGTAGGAATAGAATCTTAGCAAAGCTCTCTCCAGCCTCTATCTCTCAGGAGATTTTTTTTTTAAACCTAGGAACAAAGGTGATTTGAAAACAGGGAAGCAAATGCTTCTGCTATGGAATGTCAGGAATGGACTACTGTAAGAGAAGAGGAGGGGCCGATGCTTACACTCACCAGCACAGTGGTCGGAGAAGTCAACTCCAGCTGTAAATACAGTGGTGCTTTCAACACACCATCGCTACTGCCAGCCCACACCACATCTCCTTGACTGAAGGAGGCCCTTTAGCCAAGACTGTAATTAATTTCCATGACTAACAGAAGAGCCAGAACTAACACATTTCTACATCAGCAGCCACATATGTTTTCAAGATTTTTAAAAAGATCAATATCCTTCATTTTGTGGAGGTCTGCATAGCTGGTTTAGAACTGTAGTCAATAGCCTGTGTGACCTGAACTTAGCTCACGCATTAGGCCTGGAATCAGAAGGAATGAGATTTTCCATTTATCCACTCATTCGTTTAATGAACAGCTTGCTTGTTTATCTAGGCACATTGTTAGGCAAACACAATACAGAGCTTAACAAATAAATAAACAAGGATGCTTGTCCAACGGACATGTAAACAGAGAATTACAACACAAATCTGAAATCCTGTGAGATAAATATGCTCTGAAAGAGAAAGCCTTAGAATCAATAGGAAAGGTAAATAACAAAGTATTCTCTAAGCAAAGGCAATAGCATTTTCTAAGACACTGGGTCTAGATTTAAGGTTTGTTCAATTAATTGTTAACTTTAGTTGGAATTTTTGTAGGGAGATTGTGAGGAAAGAGGGTTGAGATTGAGTTTATTGGAGACAGGTTTAGGAAGTGCTACCTAGGACTTGACGTTTATTCTAGAAGGAATTAGAAACTTCTGCAGGACTTGGGGAGAATGAAATGACCAGGTTTACCTTAAAAAAATCACCCTGGGAACAAAAAAGGACAAAAGTGGACCAGAATGGGCCCCTGGGGAACTCTCACATTTATGTGGGAAGCAGAGCCAAGAGGAAGACTGAGAAGGAGCAGCCAAAGAATTAAGAGGAAACCAAGAGAGAGTTGTTTTGTGAGCTAGAAGAGAGAGCCTCAAGAAGTAGGGAAAGACAAGAGTATCTGAGAAATGCATGAAGTGCGCCCACGGCACGGGCAATCAGAAGGGAATTAGGATCCTTCCTGAGAAAGTTCTGTGAAGTGAGTGAGGCAAACTGTGGAAAAGGAAGAAGTGGAAATGAGGAAGAGCAAACAGTGGAGACCACCTCTCCTAAAATTCCGAACAAAAGAAACCCCTTATTAAAGAAAACATGCCATTGAGGGCTTTCGTTTTAATTTTTTTGAGATGGGGAGATTTGAAGCCTTCCTACGTGAAGGGAAGGTACAGGAGAGTGTGGGTGACGAAAAGCAAACTCTTCACCGTGTGGGAAGGAATAGGATCCCTAGCACAGTGCAGAGGCTTTGCCGAGATGGGAGGAAGGACATCGCAGTGTGTCTTGGAGCCCTGGGGAAGATGAATACCCATGTGCCCAGCAGCTAGAGAGTGGTGCTGAAGGTGAGGCCTTGTCCCTCTGATGCTTCTCATTATCGGCAAGGTAGCCAGGTAAAGTCCTCTGTGGGCATGTAGAGGAAAGGGGGGTGGGCTGGAAGTCATTGTGACTGGTAGAAAGTTTGAAATAGATACTGTGGAGGATGAGACAGAGAAGCTATCCGGGGAAACTTAGAAGCATCTGGTATTAAGATGAGGGCTCCTCTCTTTAAATATGAATAGAAGAGGTCTGATCCTGCTAGGTTCTGTGACATTGGGCAATGCAGGTAAGTTCCCAGGTTGTCTTCTTCCCTGTAGGTTTGGTCTCAGAGGTTCTGGGAGTTTTAACTTTCAGTTCTGTTTCTTTTCTACTCTTTCTCAAAAAGGAAAGGAAGTGACTGTACATCAATTAACCGGCAGTTTGTCACAGCTGAGGGAGATGGCATTTCCTCTCTCTGTGCCTGAAACAACAAAGTGACTCAGCTCTCTCGGTATATTAATTAGAGTCTAGTTTGCTTCCATGAAAATAGAGTCTATTGTGCTATCTTTATATATTTAAACCTCAGTGACAGCAACTCCTGGAAAGCAGCCAGAGCGAAACACGGGGGGCAGGGGGAGGCCTTCCATCGACTGTGCTTCTTGTTCTCTGAACACATGAGAGGGTTCCATTCGATCTGGTAAGCGTTCATGCGGCACCACACCAGCACCTAGAACTAGCTTGTAGAATGTAAATTAAATGCTTCAGTTTCTTTGGAGCACAAATAACAATTCTCTGTCCTTTCATACTTCATTTTATAAAAAGCTTATGATCACAGCCATACTGTAATTCTTAAAAATTTAATTTTGACCATTCTTTCCTCCAAATTTCTTTTTAAAAATTTTAAACAACTTTGATTAGAGTATGTTTGCAGTACCTAATACTACAGTCATTGTGGGGAGTTGGTCTGTGTCCATAAGTCTTCTTAGTTTATTTTCTCCCACTTCCGCTCCTCTCTGTTTCTTCCCATCATTTAAAAAAAAAACAAAACAAAGCCCATCAGCCCTTCAAGAGCTGCCACCATTCACTCTGACCCACAGTCCTAGAAATGAAATAAGGGTAAGGTCGCAATATGAAGCCAATGCATGAGAATGGAGAACAGAACAAACTCAAAATGCCAGACCAATTATTTCTCAGAAATGCAACCTGTATCTCTTCTGCTTTTACTTCTGAAATTGTAGAGTTCCTGAACAGGAACGGGTTTTCCTTTGACTGGCTGCATGGCACTTGCTACCAAGAGCCGGCGAGCTGCCCTCGTCATTCCTTTTACGCAGGCAAGAAGCAGTGACAGTCACACGCGTTGTGCAACCAGCACCGACTCCTCTCACGTACAGCAAGAGGACCGTGTCAGCGCGCTGAGAGGCCCATTCTCAGCCCCAGGGCATCCATGCCGCTGCCTTCCAACCGGGGCAGGATAGGACACCGTGCGCAGCAACAAAGCCCGAGTTCTATCGTTCAGGCTCAAGTCTCTGAGAAGTATTTTACCTCATATTAACAACTATACCGCGTGCCCTTTACCTGCTTGTTTGCTGCTTGTTTGTTGGGTTAATTGTCTATCTCCCTATGAAACGCAAGTCCCAGAAAGATAAGATATTTTTTGCTCACTACTGTTTCCCAAATACCAAATACCAGAGCATTGCCTGGCAAATAGATGATTAATAATTATTTGCTAGGTTAATTAAATGAGAAATCTGCTTGGAGACCTCATGTTGACCCTCTTTCTACAATCGTGTGTTACCAGGACTTGAAGATGGGGTGGAGCTTTGGTTCCTAGGCACCTGAAAACTATGAAAGTTCACAGCTTAGATAGTGAAATGGAGATTTCTATGCCTCCAGGCTCCCAGACAAAAGTATGATTTTGGTTATTATTCCTGCTTCTTCCAAATGAGGCTTAAGGCACCTGCCAGTGGTCGTTGTTCATGTCACTATCATGGGATGAGTCTGGGTGTTTGGGATAATGTCAGTGTTGTCACAGTCATATTTGCAAGCTAAAGATCAGCTGTCTATGCCAGTTTCTCCAACAGTAGGGTCTTTTGGGATACTTTGGGAAAAAAGTGTAATATACAGAGTTCATATGTATTTCCAAAATCAAATCATGCTGGCTCTGATTAGGGTAATTGTGTACTGTATTTTTCAAATGAGATACTTGGGTAACAAATGAGGAAGCTACTAATATTATATGTAACAAAAGAGTAACTTGGGACTATTTCAGAATAATCAGAGTGAATATGTAAAAAACAAATTGGTCGTCAGGCATAGTAGTGCACATCTATAATCCCAACCCTCAGGAGGCTGAGGCAAGAGGTTTGCTGTGAGTTCAAGGCCAGCCTGTGCTACATGACAAGTTCAAGACCGGCTCAGTGACATAGCAAGATGCTGTCTCAAAACACCAAAAATAACTGGAGGAGAAAAGGATTGATTTACAGAATTTTTAAAATCATGAGGTCCATGAAGAGAAAAATAATTAAACATTATGAGATGAAGCTCCCAAGCTTCAAGTTTCTTCTTTTGCTATCAGGCATAGACTTTTTAATGAATTATTCCAAGCTGGAGAGGCTAATCCTTAGCCACTGTTGTGGGTACATTTTGACCTAAGTTCAATGTTGACGTTCGCACTTCTTTCCACATGTACTGCAGACAAACGCCAGCCACTGCTGCTTCAGCACACTTGTTCTCCCCTGAGCTAAATAACTCCAGAGCCTACTTCTACCAGCTTTCTTCTTACCTTATTTTCCAGCCTTTTCGTTCAATTTAGTGATCTCTTTTGTGCCTTTTCCAAAGTTCTGTCTGGGTCCCACTAACCTGATACCCAGAATTGTGCCTAACATAGAAAGAATCCAGTCGATATTAATTCTATTTTCCCATAGCTGTATATCATATCATACAAAGGGACTGCAGCACTTGACATTCAAACCACCAGGACAGGTCAACATCTAGTCGCAGAAATCTTCAATAATTTTAATAAAATTAGGACCACCTCCTAGGCCTCTGCTTTGCTTCAGATCTTTCAGAAGCAACTACTTGTTCTTAAATAATCAGTAAGCTACCACAAAAACCTCAGTTTATTTTGACTGATTATTGGATATAATTGACTATTCTAATTTGTTTTGCAGTGTATTTCCTTCCTAAATTTTTGATATGAAGAAAACAGTAGGTATTCAAATGCTACAGTGCTGAGAATGTGAGAATTGCCTTGTGCTGGGGACAGATAGTCTCCGGAAGGTACGCCTGGCCAAGAGAACACACTTTAGGTGCTGCTTGGCTAACCCAGATACACAGCCTTTCAGACAGGGCCCAGAGGGTTCCTAATCAGCAAACGCAGCCCACTCCTGTTCCCCACACAGGACTAGACACTGATTTCTTCCCATCCAGATAAGTCTTCTGGCAGATGGAGCAATATGTCTACAAGCACCACTTTGGTTTTCTGTGAAGTCTGTGCTTCTCACCTGATGATTCTTTCCAAAAAGCAAGCATTGTGCCTATGTCTGAGATCTCTTTCAGCACAGTAGTTTGAATAAAGCAGTACAGAAAAAATGTGTTTAAGGCCTCTTTAAATTGAATTGTTCTTCTAAGCAGTGCAAGCCAACACCACATGTTTTATTCAAGTTTAAACAAGCTGCTGAAGAATGATTCTTCCCACTTTTTACAAAACAGACAGAGTCCAGACAGTATCAGGGAGAACTGAGCACTTACACGATCGAGGGCAGTTTGTTATTTATTTTATGACCTAAAAATGTTTATATTAAAAAACATTCTCTTCATACTCTTACTCCATTCTTTTTCCTTTCTTTGTTTTTTTAAATTTCGTAAATTAGGTTACAGATATCAGTCGGTACAAAGGGAATAACACTTATACTGCTTATAGGCCTTTATGCTCAAAAATGATTGGTGTTATGCCAATAATGCAAAGGTCTTTCTTCTGCTTAGAGTTTTCCCTACCACAAGAGGTTTATCTTCTTCCTTACCTGCTACCCCCTTCCCAGACTCAATTCAAATGGAGAACTACCTTTTCCAGTGACAAGATGTTACTCTATTTTTTATTTATCTTAAAAATAAAAGAAGAAAACATATTAACAAATAGACACCCATTTACAAAATAGCATAAGAACAATACAGAGTTACAGACAGAGTGGTAGGAAATTAACAATGATTATTGTATTACCTATTGATATCTTCAAAGTGGTTTCTCAGGAAAACAAATAGAGACATGCAATACTGATCAAACAAATAATCATTAACTGTTCCTTTCAGTAAAGCAATAGGAGACAGTAGTACAACTGTCAGCCATCCTGTATAGACATACATACGTGATTTCTCCTTCTTTCCTTTCTCCTTTCCCACACTCCAGTTACCCATTACTTTTGAGCATTTTCCCTTCATTTCACAATGTCTGTCATACCTCCTAGTTTTTATTCACTTTTTCAGGTTCTTACACTAGTGAGAAAATATGTTGCTTACACATGCAGGTAAGATAATAATAATTTTCATTGTGTGCCTTTCTTTCCCTTTTAGCTTTTGAGGGCACATTTCTGAAAAATGGAGCTTGCTTTTTCAAGTGTACAAACTGAAAGTACATTTTGTTCTTCCATTGGCCAAGAACTTATTGCAAAATGCAGGAATAGCCCCAGAGCTTGTCAGAAACGGAAATCTATGAGATGCAGTCTGACTATAAAGTTTTAAAATGGGTAGTGTTAGCATTTTGCTGCTGTGAGCAAATAAC
This sequence comes from Dinomys branickii, assembly GCA_004027595.1. Taxonomy (NCBI): domain Eukaryota; kingdom Metazoa; phylum Chordata; class Mammalia; order Rodentia; family Dinomyidae; genus Dinomys; species Dinomys branickii. The sequence continues at coordinate 91,732 of PVLD010005764.1, forward strand.
CAAAAAAAATGAGTTGAAAGAAGGAGGATTTATTTTGGTTTGTAGTTTCAGAGATTTCAGTCCATGGTTGGTAAAGCAGAAACATGGCAGAAGAGAGCGGAGGAAGAAAATTGCTTATCACATGGCAGCCAGGAAGGAGAGAGAGTTATTTAAATATTCATTGTATATTTTAATCACCTTTATATGCATGTCAGCTCATAGAATCAGAAGAGGGCATTGACCTCAAAGCCCTGTGTATTTAATCTAGGGTTAGGGATGCTCAAAAGAGAGCAATGAAAGTGAAAGGATCTATCCCTTAGGGAGTGAGCTTATGGATAAATGTGACTTGCCCCAGGCCAAGAGAGAGAGAGAGAGGGAGGAGAGGACAGGAGAGCAGTGCAGAGGGGAGGGGAGAGGAGGGAAGGGGCTGAGACAGGATTTACCCTTTAAAGGTATAGCCCCCCCAACCTACTTTCTCCTGCAGCTGGGCCTCACCTCCAAATAGTTCATTAAGTTATGAACCTATCAATATATTCATACATCGATGCAGTCAGCACCATCATGACCCAATTGTCTTCCAACCCTCAACACATGAGATGTCAGGGCAATGTTTTCCACCCAAACCCTAATATGGGTCAAGAATAAATAGGCTTCATATTTGCAGAGTACGTTAGCTCAAGGACTTCCAGCCTCTCACTTAAAGATGTGTAGTCCTCATCTGGCAGAAACCTGGTGATTGCAAATAGGATCCAACCAATGCTGACGCTCTCTCCTTCACATTCGTAATGCTGTCCTCACAGACCTGCTCTCGGAAGCCACCCCTGTCTGAATGATCTAGAGTCCCAGGACCTGTGCATTTTTCTAGAAGCCAAATTACATTTCACCACCCTTCTTTCTTTTCTTCCCCTCCCTTCTTTCCTTCTCTATAAATTTTGAAGACAGAATTTTGTTAATGTGCAGGGAATTAAAGGGAACTACCATCCCTGGAAATCTTCCAGCAATGCCGCGGTGTATAAACTTGCCCAATTCTGAGGAGAGCAGTTGATGCCACAGTTATGGATTTGCCCCTTTTACTTCCTTTAAAATACCTAAAAAGGCAGCGCACAGGTCTCTTGTATATGAGACATAAGATGTGGCAGGTGGCAGGAGGTTGACAAATAACGTTGGTTAAAGTTTTATAGCGTTGTTGGTGGCCTCCCAAGTGGCCATACCCTAATTTGGCCTTCCTAGTTTTGGTTTGGGGATCCATATCTCCAAGGAAGCTAGGCTAAGCTAATTGGTGTACCTCCACTCCCTGCTGTGGGACCACTAGAGGTAAACAAGCAACTTCAACCAGCCCAAGAAGAGTAATTCTTGGGACTTTTTCAGGGAATACTAGAACAGTGGTGTTCTCTATACACAAATAGAGATGCACGTACTGTCCCACTAGCTGCTACCAGCCATTGTGCAACCAGAAGTTTCATAGGAAAACTCAATTTCATAGAAAATAAAACAGAGATACAGAAGAAATCAGGACTTTTTTGACAGCCACACTGCTGGATTGGGCCTCACTTCAAACCAGACCAATACCTGGACTTTTGGGTAGTGTTGAGACAACAATTTCTTTTCTTGTTAAAGATTAGTTGAGCTGGCATTTCTGGTATATATAAATCCCAGTATTACAAAGTTTATTAATTTAAATCCATTAATGTGTGGCTAAAGTTGAGGGGGATGCACATATATTCTGTAAAAGCACTTAGTTTATGTTCAAATGCACCAAAACTATCTTTGAAGGCTATGCAGTTTCTAAGACATATCCGCAATTTGTTCTTCTAATTAGACAATGAAGGTGTATGACATTTTGTAAATGATATGCAGATGGCTCTCAGTGGAATACTTTCAGAGAGGAGAAGACCATTGATAGGGGAGAAGGGGCTTCGGGGGCAAGGTAAGATTTAGGGAAAAGCATGTGGGGAGCATTGGATGAAGGAGGGAAAAATGAGGGAGGGGAGCAGTAAAAGTCCGGAAGCGCTGGGCTCCAAAACTTCTTTACAGCGCATTCTCTGCAAAGCTGCAACCCCTGTCCGTTTGACTTTATAAAGAACTCCAAATGGCTCCTAGTGATGCAATAATAATAAGCTGAAATTGACCCTTTTTACTAAGAAAACCAATACACGCTCTGTTCTGGCATGCTTTGTCACTTTCTCATCTGCAGAAGTCTGGTGAAATTCAGCTGCGTTAGTCTCTTGCTCTCAATTCCCTGCATAATTTCTACCTCTGAGTTACAGGAAATTTCTGCAAAGCCATTTGGAGACAGATTGTAGTACAATGCTCTTGAACATTCCTCTCTAACAATCGATAAAGGCAGCACTCACTGCAGAAATAATCAAACACAGGATGGAATCTAATATGCACAAAGCTGATATTTTAACTAGACCCAGGAAACTGTATCTGCGCTCTGCTCAAATCTGTGGCCCCCTTTGTTTTCCTGCCTTTGTCTTATATTTTTGTGTACTCTTAAAACCAAACCTTTTGAAATACCTTAAGGTGATTTTATTCTATTTTAGCTGTGCAAGGTTGCCATGAAGGTCAAATCTACATAAAAATAAGCATGCTGGCAACCAGCACAGAACACATTATTCTAGGGAAACGAAATAACAAATGTGATTCTGGAGCCCCCGCCCCCCGCCACACCCTCACCACCCTCCCCTTCCGAACCCTTAAGGAAGAAGTCTAAGTGCTCATGGTCAATACCTGTCAAGCAAATCAGAGCTGCTTTTCTGGGAAGACAAACTTTTCTAGTAATAAGACATCCTGTACCATCCTGAGTCACCATGGAGTAATGGGAGAGTGGGGGGACGTCATTTTCATCCTGTAATCTGGATTAGGAGTAAGATGGCAAACAGCGACTCTTTCTTTCTCTCTTCTTGCCATGATACTACTACTTCCCCTTTCTGGAACTATTCTTTGTGGATGTGTGCCATGATGATCAGATGCGCATTCTGAGCTTGTGCTGTAAAACCACCTTTGGAGGATGATTAATGCATCTTAAGTGGTAGCGAATCATAGACAGCAACAACATCTCCTGCATAATACATAAGGAAAAAGATTCTCCCCACCATGATTGTTTTAATGTTTAGAAAAAGTGAAGGAATGTGTATATACTGCAGTAGCTAAAGAAAGAATTCTTTTAACTGTTGGGTAGCTCTAGCCAGCATTCACAGGATTGGTGGGTAAAACGACTGTTGCCTTTAAGAGAAAACTGGTGTCGCTATGACTTATTAAATAGACATCCCTGATCTCTTCCCTGATCCTACCTAGGACCACCACCATTCACTGTATCTATCGTACAAGGTGTGATGGAAAAATAAGATGAATACTTAATGTTTTAAAAAATTTATTATGGCAAAAGACACACATTGCCTACATCAGTCCACCTCAAAATACTTCCTCTTGCTTTTAATCTACTGCCTCACTGTCCCCGTCACTTCCTAAACCAGTTCTGGGCATTCTCTTCACTTCTACTGTTGTGGCTGCCTCAGATGACCCGATTCTACTCCAAATGTTTACCTTTCATTGTCATCTTGGCTTGGGGAAGAGCCAGAACTGTAACTGTGCCAGATCCATTGAGTAAGGTAGATGAGGACACATAATCATGTTTTTCACGAGCCTGATGTTCTGGTGGGTGGCATTCAGCAGCCACAGTCACTGTATTCTTGATCACACTTCATAAAGACTCACAAAGGACAACTTCCAGAGCTGCTCCTTCAGAAAATGGCAAGAGTAATAGGATTAGTGTGTTTGAAGTGAGGGGGATTAATGGCCATGTATCTTTTACTATAACGATTTTTTAATTTAAACACTCACTGTATATTTTGATTACCCATATGCTCATATAACTAGAATTGGAAGAGTACGTTGAAGTCAGAGGCCTGCGTATCTAATCTGGGGCTGGGTAAGCTCAAAGGAAAACAATGAAAGTGAAAGGATTTGTCCTTTGGGAATAGGTTTACGTTTAAATGTGATTTTCTCTGCGCTATTGAAAAGCCAGTGTCACAGCAGAAGTATCAAAGACATCAAAGTCCCACGAGTGGATCAGATCAGACTATAAATCTTCACCAGAGCTAATCAGGAATAGAATGCAGCAGATTACTACTCAGCAATCAAAAGGACTGAACTATTGATACTCAGTCCAACATTGACAAATCTCAAAATAATTATGGCTAATGAAGCTAGACAAGTGTGTATATTGTATGATTCCATTTATATAAATTTCCGGAAAATGCATACTCATCTATGGTGACAGAAAGCAGGTCAGCAGCTGTCCACGACAGGGAGCAAGCAGTACTAGAGGACGAGAAAGAGATAATAATAATGGGGAAGGAGGAAACTTTTTGGATTGAATCACGTGTTCATTATATCAGTCGTGGTGATGCTTCATGGGCAAAGTCGTAAGTCAAAGCTTATCAAGTTGGGCACTTTAAATATGATCACTTTATTATGTACCTCAATAAAATCATTTTTTAAATTCAAGAGTAAAATAGACAACAGAGGCCAGGGGAGTTTACTAGGAGAAAAATAGGCAAGTAAGTGGTTATTTCTTCTAGCATCAGTTGATACCCTAGGCTTTTATCATAGTCCCTTCTAATTTCAACTTAGTGCCTCAGAAATGAATAACTGTCTTGCTGCTTTGCATTGCAGCTCTAGAAAAGGACTACAGCTAAGCCTATTTCTAAATCTAAGTACATTTGTATTTTGGGGTGTACATAGGACAATCAAAACATGCAGAGAATGTTTAGAATTTAAAAGCTTATTACAGTAAGGGACATTACCATTAACCCCCTCTAAAATACGCTTATCGCGTCATTCTTGCCATTTTTTGGAACCATTTTGGAAGTCATGTTTCATGACTTTATCTGGTGCAATAAAAGAAAATATAATGAACATTGTTGCATCCACCTTATTCACTAGATCTGGGACCATGCAACTTCTGGCTCTTCCCCAAAGTCAAAATGACCCGGCAAGGTAAACATTTTAATCAGTTCAGAACATCAAGTTAGCTAGGACAGCTCAACTAAAGACACCCACAAAAGAAGACTTCCAGGACACCCTTATCTATGCATCATCCACCTAAAAGCGTTTGACTATCAGGCCACAAGTTATACATGCCTGACTTGCTTCAGTTGTATTGAGTGAAGTGGCTCTCTCCAGGGTTGTATATTAAAAATGTATTATATAATATAATTAGTGTATACAAGTAGCAAACTTCTTTTATTTAAAAAAATTACTATAACAGGCAGTCCACAGATTAGACATTCCTAGATGCCACACATTTATGTTGTGTATCTTTTTTCTTGAGTTTGTATGCTTTTTATTGATTACCACAGAGTTTTGGTGGGAAAGATTTCCCAACTCTTGGTCCTCAAATAATACACATAACTGATAGAATAAATGAGCATATACCTAGTTGATTTTGTTCCTCCAATAAATATGTGGAATAAGAAAAGATGGCTAGGAATAGACAGAGTACATGTAGTGAGCAAATGCAATTGGAGGATCTTGATAGAATTCTTGTTCAATCAAGTCAGCTGCAACTAGGCTGTTACGGAACAAGTGCGGACACTGAGTTACTGGTGTGTGAGACATGATGTTAAGGACTTGACGGAATAGGAAAGTATTTTCCTGTGGTTACACAAGAAAATATCTAGAAACTTAGAGATACCTACAAAAGCATGAGGCAAGATATGACTAGAGTCTAAGACTTGCTTCAAAATACTTTAGCAGAGAAAAGTGAGGGAGAGATGGAACAGTTGTGGTAAAACTTGATAATTATTGAATCTAGTGATAGGGATTCCATGGACTATGCTTTATATTTGAATTTTTTCATAAGACTTTTACAGGAGTACTTATCACACTTTAAAGGGAAAATATACACTATGATCAATTAAATATCTTACAAAACCAAAAGGAAGAACACAAATATGTGAAGTGATGGGTATATAATTTACTCGATTTAATCATTTCACAAAGTACACATGCTTCAAAAGATCACATCGTATGCTGCAAATATATGCAGTTTTAATTTTTCAGTTACACCTTCATATAGCTGGGGAGATTTTAAATGAACTTAAAAGCTGGGTGAGAGGCATAGTAAATCATAGTTGATCATGGAAAAAGAAAGAACTGATTAGCAAATTAGAAGATAGAGTGGGAGAGGATTTAGAGGGGTAAGGAACCACCTCAGATCTGTTTACAGAATTGACCTAGCCTGAATGCGTGACATTGGGAAAAGTCCCTTACTTACCACTGGAGGAAGTGCTGTTCTCCCAGGTGTCTGTGCGCACACCCTGTGGATGGATGGGGCTGTGCCAGGACCCTGCTCTAAGCGTCTTTAGAAGCTGGTGAGGCTCTATCCTTTTCTAGCCTCTGCAGGTCAGATAAAAGGCAGTCAACCCCGAGTTCTGCTCCTGTCCCCAAGGAAGTTTACTTCTCAGGAGCTGCTTAATCTTATAAACACTCCAGTCTTCCCTGATACATTTGAAGTTGGAAATCAACCTCTCTTTGTTGGGGTTCTTTATTCTTTGTGGTCCTTACCCCTACAGGACCACAGACAAAAATCAGGCAATATGAAAAGTGTAATGACCCCAAACAAAGCTGCCCTCCATATTTACAGGGTGAACTATGACTTTTCTCAAGACCCACAAAGTATAGGGAGGCAAAGTGTGGAAAACTTCAGTTAAAAAAAAATACCACCCATAAAAACATGCCAGATAGGAAGGGGAAAATGCCTATGATTCTAGTGGCTTTCAACTGTATTTATTTAGCTCAGTCATTTATGAACCAAAACCCAGAAATTCTAGGTATCTCTCCACTAATGTTTGCTTCTGGTTAGTATGTAAAACTTGGTGAAAACCCAGATGTTAAACATAGGCCCATAACGAAGGTCTTTACATGCCAGAGTTCAGATACGACTGGCCTGCTTCATGATTTTTAACCTAGCTGTCAAACCCAGAGTTACCCATGACTGGGAAAATGTTCAAGGGATGCTTTTCCTATCTATGCCAAGGACAAACTTCCCCCACAATAGTCACACGCACATGCACACGTACATAAACCCACACATGCGCACACACACACAAAAGGAGAAAAGAAAGAAGTAATAATAATTATTCAAACCATGAAGCTACTAAGATTTTCTAACTGACCTGATCCCCCAAAGAAATCTGGATTTGGTCTATCTGGGTTTCACAATGTTATCAGTCCTCAGCAGACTTTGCCTTCCTTGAAAGTACTTCCAATTGTTTCAGTGGCAAAAGAGACCTAAATCAACACTGGATATAGCAAAGAAAACAAACCACTTACAAACTTTCCCATACCTGCCAAAACTGGACAGCTATAAATAGGGGGTAGCAAAAACACTGCTCAGAAATATTTCTCAGTGAGAAAACAGGCGGAAAAGAGTGAATAATTTTCGAAGAAATGAATGAGGTTTTTAAAGCTCATTTTGCAACTCGGAATTGCTGTGGTCATAAGGAAGTAAGGAAAACATAATTCAGCCATGATAGATGCTATGACCCCTACACCCAAGGAAAGCTTAAATGTCACCAGCTCGATATAAGCAGTTGCATTGATATAACATTGCTACAGTGCCTGGCTTTGTTGTTGCTCTTATTACTTCAGAGAAACATAGTGTTTGTTCAGGCTTTTTGTGACTTCCAATGTAGGCGCTTTTTCTCCTGAGAGAAAGCTTGGTTTCTCAAGGTCTCTTAGGAGTCAGTGTTGCGTCTGTTATCCAATCACACAGCTATCATCTAATCATGCACTTCATTGTTAGCTGTCCTTTAAGCATTTACCTCTATTGTTAAGTGCTCGCTATTGTTTTAAGGAACAGAATTCTTTGGACTTGAACAACCTTGAGTTTGATTCCTACCTCTGACATTACTCACTGTGTGACCCAGAGCTACTTTTTCAGCTCTATCTGCCATGATTATTCCAAACATTTTCTGTGCAGTTGTTTCTTAGAACCTCATGGCTAGTTCACTGATGCAACAGGCAATAATAAATCAATTCAGAAAAAAATTCTGAGGGGATAAATTTCTGTCTTTAGTGTGCAGAATCCTATCACGCTACATAATTTCCTTTTCTGTAAATTGAAAGTTAAGTGAAATAGTGTCTGTGAAATGCTTTACACAATGTTTGGCAATAGCATGTATTCAGTAAGTACTAGTTATTTGTAATAATAACACACACCTCAGATTAGAATTACGAGCAGTCATTTCCTAAACTAAAAGACCTGCAGTTACATGAACATGCGCTATTCGTATATGAGTGCAACTCCGAAAGTTCACGTGCTGGGAGCCTGATGCCCAGTGCGGTGTGGACTAGACGGTGGGTGGACGTAATGAGAGCTCATGCGATCAGGCGTCACCTCTCTCTTACAGAAGCGGGGTCTTTATCCACAGAGTGGGTGTTAGAACACTGCCTTGCCTTGCGCTGCCGGGCTCTTGAGCACACGCGCTTCCTCTTCCTTCATCTCTGCCCTCACCTAGGACACTTCAGCAGGGCGCTCCGGACAGGGGCTGAGCAAATTTCACACCCCTCACCTCCCAGCCTCAGGAACAGTGAGAAATATATTTCTTTCCTTTACAAATGACCTAGTTTCAGGTTCTATAGTTGCAGCAGAAAATAGACCAAGACAATGTGTGTAAATGTATGAAATGACGGCAACTTCCATATGCATGTAAATGAACCATTCTTTGGATGTCTTGTTTGGTTTAAGAACATTGATGATGCTATAAATTCATCTTTCTCCTCACTAACCAAGCTGTGTTTTTGTTCATTCCTTCAGCTGGTTGCCTTCCTTGTGTTTGTAATGTGAAACTTTTTTTCAAACCTTTGAAGGAGAAAACGATCCCAAGGCTATAAATATTCAGAGTCAAGGTTAAATGCTGAGGTGACCTTGGCCTTGTATATGCACAACCTGGACCTTGCTGAGGTCACCAAAGGATTTGTATAAAAACTTTCGAGAAGAAATTCACCAGGACTAAGGACTGATGACCCTCAGCACAGAGTTGAGTTGTTTCATTACTTTTGAAGTGTATACTTAGACACGTACTGTTTCTTAACTTGTATAAGAAATATTTATCATGTGTGGCCCACATCCATGTACACACCCTGGATACGTGTAGTTTTGAATATTGCTTTTCATCTTTTCTCACCTTGAGGGCTGTAAGTTTGAGAGCACCATGGGTGGAGGGCCTTGCTACTGTTGAAGCTTATTTCTGTCCAGAGGTGATTGCTAAGAATATACATTACTCTGGAGACTGCAAGAAGCAGAGGCAAAAATAAGATTAACATACAAGGACTGAACAAAGGAATGGTCTGTGAGAGGTCGGTGTAGGGAGCTGGTATGGTTGGGAGAGCTGTCAAGCTGCAGTGCAAGCTGCACTCCAGACCAAGAACAGAGGGGGAGAAGGCTGGTGGAGACACTCCAGGAGATGCTGAGGTCTACAAATGCTCATTCAGTTCATCAAGGAGTCCTCAAGCTAAAGTCAGCTGTTCCAAGAGGGAATCAGGAGCAGGTCTGCCTTAGGGTTTCTGTGTAATAGTCACTGGCTAGAAACAGTTTCTACAAAGAATGAACTTGCTACAAACAAGATGGATCACAGATTCCAAAAGCCAGACTCAACTTTGCTCTCCCTAGCTGGAGTTTGTGAGGTACCCCAAGATTGCTTCCAGAGACCTCCAAAGCTGCCCATGCAAATGAGAAAGGCTGCCTGTGGGGAATAGGGTTGACTTCTCCCCAGAAACATTAGAAGACAGACAAACAGACACACACACATGTGCCTCATACTCACACACACACGAGCACACACATTTGCACTATGGACACACTTTGGGAGTGAGTCCTGTGTATCCTGAAACGCAGGAGACCTCTTTCACAAAAGAGAAATAATATACCCCTGTGCAGGGGACATGTGCTAGCATGGGATCATGGTATTGTGTTGATCTGTTTATTGACAGTCAGCTCTTAAGAAGCTTTGCTTGCTGGACAGTAAACAAAGTTTGCTGAAAATTAAGGAGGAAAGAGATGAGGAAAAGGAAGAAGGACAGAGATTGATTAACAGTTGTTATGGTTGAGACATTGTATCAACTTGGGGAGTCTACAGGTTTGGCTGAGTGACTCAGCAGGAAGCCAGGGTGCATGCTTTGTACACATCCTGAGCCTGTGGAAGAGGAGGGGGTGGAGATTATGAGAGTGCTACCCGCCCCCTGGGTGGGGTTAGCCTGTTTACAATGTAAGGTAGAAAAAGAGGTGCTTGCATCATTCCTCCCTTTGGCTCTTGTTGTTTTTGCTGTGCTCTGCCGCCATGAACGTTTGCCCTCCGCCATGTGCCACTCTGCCTCTGAGCCAGCCAAGTATGGACTGAAACCTCTACAAACTGTAAGCTAAATAAACCTTTCCTTCCTTCATTTTGGGCATTGGGTATTTTGTCTTGGCAATGAGAAAAAAGTAACCAAGACAACAGTGAATGTCAATAGTCTTTAATTCTCACTGTAGGCCTCATTTTTAGCTTCTGCTTTTTGGAGGCCCCAGAGTAACATATGTTCTTATCAATACTCTCTGGAAAAGTGGCAAGCTTCAACAGTAGAAACCACTGCAGAACCATCCATGGTTCTCTAGGAATTACAGACCTCAGAATGAGAGAGGGTGAAAAGTACTATTGAGAGTACACACACCTGGTGCATGTCCATGTATGTGGGCCACACACAACAGGTATTATATAAGTTAAGGAACAATATGTTTCTAAATATACTCCTCAAAAGTAATGAAAGTTTTTCTTTCTGTGTAAAGCAGAGAAAGAGACAGCAGAGTTCTAGTCAGCAAATTCTCAAACAGGAGAAAGAGTGGGCTGTCTGGGGACAGGAAATTTCCTACAGTAATTAGAGTAGTAGTTAACTCAATGAAATGGCTCTGGCTGGGGCAGGGAGCAGGTAGGGTCTTAGAAACGCAGCTTCCACGTTGGTTCCTTTGGGCCCTGGTGCTCACTTCAGTGGGCCTCTTCTCCAAGGGTTAAGAACAGAGAAGAAGGCCATGCAAGGTAGGAGCTCGATAAAGTAGGAGCCAGACTGAGGGAAGATACTTGGCTCTGTTGGACGTCTGAGGAAGACCTTGAAGTTCATCCCACAATTATTTGCAGCAATACTGACCTTTCAGTCAGGAACCGCAGGTTCACTGTGGGCAGAAGAGATCATCTTTGCCTACCAGAGAATGCATTGGAATTGGGGTGCTAGGCATTAATAAATAATCTGCTTAAGCATCAAATGACAGGTTACAACAGGTGCTGTGAAGAGGGGAGTCCAGGGACACCACAGAGAGATATCCTGGAGGGATTTGGTCTATTCCAGAAAGTCAAGTGTCCCCCAAGGCAGTGCCTGCTAGCTGTGAGCTAAAATACCAGGCTGAATCTTGCAGAGCAGCAAGAATGAGTGCTGTAGCCAAAGAAATTACAGGCATGCAGTGTCACTCTCCTGGGAGGGAGACCAACAGGAGCACAGACCCGCGAGAGGCCAGAGATACAGAGAGGGCCAGGGTGGTGTCCAGTGGGCCACTGGAGGCTTTTTATTTTCCTCCCAGGTGCAATAGGAGATGTTGAAGACCTTGGATGAAGAAAAATGAAATGATGAGGTTTGCCTCTTGAAAAAAAGAATCATTCTACCTGCCTGAGGCTGCTGACCTGATACAGGATGAACATGAAAGCAGGTGGAATAGTTAGGGCAAAAGAGGGTGGTACTATGGACTAGGGTAAGAGCAGAGGGAGTGAAAGGAAGTAGAGGGAGTCAGGATATAGTTGGGGGACAAATTTCAATGATTTGAAAATGACTTCGATGTGGGCTAAGACAGGTCTGACCCCTAGGTTCTCGGCATGTATTTGTACATCTGGATGGGTGGAAATGCACATGCTGACAAAGCACTGAGAAGGACGGGGCTTGGGATCGGGGTGGAGAATGTCCCTGTGGACCTCCGCAAGGAAATATGCAGTAGGCAGTGTCACCCTGGCCCTAGAGCCACACATCCGGGGTGAAAAGGCAGCCTTTGCTGCTCTCCATTGCACCATCTTTAGGATGCATTTGTAGGGTAGAGGTATAGCCCGGAGAAGTCCAAGGCATGAGAGCATGAGGGTGTTTGCAACTTCTGGCTTCTTTCCAGGGTGGCTGGGGCAACTTCTCTCCTGAGTACTGCAGTCAGCCTGTGCAAGAATTTCTGACATTAAGAGTCCTTGAGAGAACCCAGCTATCAAAGGGTCAGAGGGGACCTGTGATATTGCCCATGAGCCCTTGACCAAAGGAAGTTCTGAGGCCCAGTATTTGTCCTTTGTCTGTAAATTTAAGGTATATGCCCTCTTAAACTTGGCACTGTCATCTTTGGTGCAAATTTAAGATTTGACTGGAAAGTCTTTTACTTTTGGCTATGTGCAAAAAGAAATGAATTCTGTGGATCAGGCATGGTATTCTTTAGTCTTAGTTCAAGGTCACCTGATTTGCTTTTATAGCATTTGCTCAGTACCTTAGAGCAAGGCAAGAATGAGAGCTAAAGAACGAATGTCTTCACTGGACACATTCTTGTTGGTTCCCAAAGTGAAGGAGTTTTGCTTTGCATTCTCTGGAACAGAAAGATTAAGGCACTTCCCTGTTGTTCACTAAGCACATCTGACAAGGTAGATGTCGTGTTAGGCATTCACACATACAACCTCTCAATATTCCACAACAGAGCCAAAGGATGTTGTCATTTGCATTTTGCAAGTGAATAAACTGGAGCTCACAGAGGTGACAACTCTTCCCAAAGAAAAGAGAGCCAGTAAATGTTGGCCAGGATTGGGACTTCAGCTAAAACCCCCAAACCTATAAAATACTTCTTTCAGGCTTCCATTTTGGTCCCTTTCCGTGTGCAAAAATATGGTTTGAACTCTCTCGTGCACCAGGTATATGATTCTGGACAATTTAACTCTCTGGGCTTCAGTTTCCTCATTTGTAAAATGAAGAGGCAGAGCAAAAAGAGATTTAAATTTCAAGATTATTATATTAGTGCTTATGTAGACAAAAATATTTCCCTGTGTTATCCGTCAGGTTTCAGAAGGCAATCGAGTTATTTAAGGAAAATAACTTTAGCACATGGATGTAAGTGTGTGGAGAGGTGGACAGAAGGCTGCAGAAGAAGGTATAGGGTTGGTCTGACAGGAATGACTGTCACATGGAGTGGGGAACGCCACACTACGGGAGTGTGTTAAGCAGAAACATGATGAACTTGAGGTAAAACAGACCTGCATAGCAACTCCACCTTCCCCATTTATGATTCAGGCAACATGTGTAATGTATCTGAGCCTTAACTTCTTCAGCTGTAGGATCAAATAACAGACAGGAAAATGCCTAGGACAGCATTTAGCACAAAGGTGGTCAATTAAGTTATCTTTGTCCTACATCTGGAGATAGATATGTTCTTATTTAAGTATAGATAAAAACATATGGATACTAGACAAATGAGAAATAAGAATAAGAAAGTAAGATAGGACCAAAGAACAGAGAATTTTCCTTAAAAAAAAAATAGGCAGGTAAACAAACTTGAATTTTACAGGCAAATAGGCATTACTAGCAGATAGGGCTTTTTGGATAAGGGGATGACAAGAGAAATTGGGTGCTTTGGAAAATAAATGTTGGAAAAACAAGTTATTTTCACAATGGTTAATAAGACAAGATGCCTTTGCCAGCCACTTTAAAAGATTTTTTTTTTCCATTTTCATGGAAAATACCCTTTGGGAAACCAGTGGAATAGACTGTAGTCCTCATTTAGAGTGAAATGTTTAATTGAAACAATATCTCTCACAGTTAAACTCAGAAGTAGTTTTACCCTCTCAATAGACAGAGAATGGTGGGACTGAGACCCACTCCCCTTGAGTCACAGGCGGAAGGGCTGGGAAGTAGTTATGCAGGTTACAGTAAGACAGAGCTGACCTAACTCCACCATGACTGTGTGCCTAAAAGATACATGCCTTGGATGACAGCCAGAGAACAGGAAAACACATCAACCAAGAAGTCTAGAGCACCTCCTATCCCTCAACATGCAGTGCTCTAGGCACAAAAACAGCAAAGTTCCTCCAATCTGCTCTGGAATTAGCCTAGTGCTGAGAAATCACAAAACCTCCGAGTGACATGGCAGCTTTAAAATCACTAAGGATCTCAAATGATTACAATTTAAGTGACATCAGATATAGGAAAAAGTTTGTAATATTTTTCATATGCCAAAAAAATTTAGAACTAATATCTATGTTGGAGGTATATAGTAGTCATTTAAAGTAGATAGATAATAAGTTGAGTAAGTGGACCATCTAAGCAAAGTCCTCATTTTCAGTGAGATAACCTAAGCTCAGAGGGTTAAGTAAGCTGCCCAAGATTATCAAATACACAGTGGGAGAACTGGGTCCAGAACTTGTCTTCTTTCAATTTAATGTTTTATTTCATATTCTATGTTGTCTTTTGCTTCTGTTCTTGAAAGAAATGGATATGCATACATCCATGATGTATATCGAGAAATGTTTAGCCAACCTGTGTTTACAGGATCAAAACACAACATTAGTTACCTTCCTGCATTCTCTGAGGTTCTCGTGACTGAGAAGTTTCTATGGTAACACTGCAGAAGAGAAACATCACCTCTGCAATGCACCTAACAGATCCATATCAAGAATATATCTTGTATAGCCAAGTCTAAGGCCAAGTTTCAGTGCAGGGCTGCCTCAGTATGCATGGATTTCTTCTGAACTCTAAGGGTCTCTGGAAGTATTAACCATATGTGCTATTTTCTTTTCATTTCAAAACACGAACACCAGAGTGACCAAGACAACTCATGAAATTCTACTAATAAATCTTATACATTATACAAAAATTCAATAAAAAGGAAAAAAGGAATGAAAGAAAGGAAACAAGAAAGAGGGGCTGGGAGAAGATACAAAATAAAGACAGGAGGAAAGGGAGAGTGAAGAGATGCGTACGTCAATGAAACCATCTTTTCCTACACCACCCCTTCCTCCGGGAATCTGAAAGCTGGCCTCAAATTCAGGAGTTTTAGTGCTGTTTTAACTTTCCACAGTTTTAGGCATCTTATTCTTGTCACTAATTCCTGCAGGAAACTGTTATTTTTTTAACTCAGTGATGGCTATTGACCAAGACCGATGCTCTACTCCCCCACACAGGGAAACACTGACTCACGTAAGGCAGAGGGTGAAAACCCAACATATCTAAGGCTTACAACTCCTCAGAGTCTGTCATAGCAGCTGCTCATCAGTGGCAGCTTCAAGCTACATTTCCCATGGGAGCAGCAGATGCTTTGTAGAGGGTGGCCCAGGGCAGGAGCATCAAGCGATGACTCCTCTCATGAGCCGTAGAGACAACTGTTAGCACTTACTATGGCAGTGTCTTTTGAGGTCTCAGAGTCTTTGGTATTCCAGGAGTTTCTGAGCTTATTCAGCAGAAGGTGTGAAGTAAAGAGAGGAGTGAGTGCTTTTGTGGGGAAACCTAGGAAAGTGGCCATTTTATAGTGAATCTCTCTGGCTTAAGCAAATTGTTATGTAAATAAGATAAAAAGGGTAAGAGTGTACCCCATTTTGTGAGCCTTATATGATCTTGATACCAAAATTATTACAAGAAGACAAATTATCCATCGGCCAGTTTCTCTTAGGATCGTGAAGGTGAAAATCCTAATTGGTAGAGATGAACTATAATGCTTGCATTTGATTTTAAATCTTTAGATGTAATTTCCTTTAAAGTAGGAATAAGACAAGAATGCCTCAGTGTCATTGCCAGACTTCAACAAAATACAGGAAGTACTGGCCAATTCATTAAGAACAGGAAGGAAGGAGACCAAATTACTATGATTTGCTATTACAGCGCCAGGATCAAATGCATAGGAAACTGAATCAGTAAATGACTGATAGTTACTTGTGGTATCAACTGGAATTAGAAACACCTAGCAAATTAATTTCGCACAGTTCTGGGAGTATCTGAATGACTGGCTGACTCACTGAATAGGGAAGATCCAACCATGGCGGGGGGTAGCACAAACTGATAGGCTTGCAATCTGGATGGGAAAACCAGGAAGGAAAGAAATCGGCTCCTTTTCTTCTTTGAGGTGCTCCAGGCCTCACCATTGCCTTTGGACACCCATCTCCAAGGTTGCAGCAGAGACTCTTTGGCCTTCCTACAAGGCCATCCAATTTCTCAATGTGGACTTACATGGGAATCTTCACTGAGCTCCAGGCATTGTTTTTCTGATGGGTCCTCCAAGAGATTGCCCTTTTGCCTACTCCTTTTTAAAAATTTATTTTAAAAATAAAAGAAGGAGAATATATTACCAAACACATATCCATTTACAAAATAGCATAAGAACAATAAAAGCAATACTGAATTACAGACAAAGTGGTAGGAAATTAACAATGGT